>VOPJ01011764.1:375978-443418 GCA_014673585.1 Semibalanus balanoides | reverse complement strand
AGCTTTTGATTGCCGCCCTATGCGTCTTGCTACTATCTTTAGTTCGGACGATAGGAGTGGGGTAAAATTTACAACACCCTAGCCGGGCGTGTTCTGCTGGAGACCCCAGCTCAATTAACTCTCAATCCATCTATAGTCATAAGCCTATCAGTTCGCTTTTGTAAAAAAATTATTGAAAATGGCGGCAACTTCAAATATTTTCAGTCATGAACAGCTTCCTATTGGCTTACAAGGGCGCCGGAACCTTCCAAAATTTGGGTGGACAGGGGCATTCTGAAGTCAATTCTTTCCATGCAACACTCATAGGCGTAATGTTAAAATCTGAAAATGTTGGTAGCGCTGCCCCTTCCCCCTCCGGTTTCTGCATCCTTGTAGCCTGTAGGCTAAAGTCTGTTCAGTTCTTAATCGGTCTAATGTTCACAAGCTATAACGTAGGTCAATGCAAGCAAACTGTATTGTCGACGTCCAGCTGGTCCTGCTGAGTCCCCTGAGCTGTCAGATTCGTGTTTCATATACGCAAAAGATACATATACTGCACGGAGACAAAGCAGAGGTCGTTTCGTGTAACATTTCAGATTTTTAGTCATTTGGCTGCTGTAGCTTTTCCTTAAGTTCAATCCTTAATTTGTGTCGATATAAGCCCGTATATAGCCCCATCTTCCAATAACTACACCGACGGGAGTCGAAAAAGCAATTTTTTAAGCGCATCAGCATCGATGTTATTCGCAACTGTAAGCATTACGCTTTGATAACGTTTTGATTTGATTATTGTCTCATTTGAATTTGACTTAATTAATTTCACTTGTTTTAATTTTTAACATGATGTTTTATTTTTAACGTGACTTACTTAGATTTGAACTCGACAGATTTTATTTTGAAATTGACTTATTTTAAATTATTAAAAGCTGCTACATGGAACATGATTATTGTTAACTGTATCATCGGAATCATTGGCCGTTTTGTTTTTGATTTTTCATGTGAACATTGTAATATTTATAAGATGTGATTTTGCAAAAGGCCTGCGGCCGAAATATCAATAAGCAAGTCATTTTTAAAGTTGTATTTTCTTAATTAAGATATAAACAACGGTGATAAGGCCAATGATTCCGATGATGTTGTTGACTTATTTTAAATTTAATTCGACTTATTTAAGCCCTCGCCTTACCGTTTCTCACCTTCGCCGTAGGAGGGGGGGGGCTGACAGGACCCCTCTTAACTTATAAGCCAAGCAACATAGAGCAACACGGTAAAGAACCAGCATGTTGCCTGTCAAATGAGGAATCTAACAGTATGCAATTTTTAGGTTTGGCCCTGTAACCTGTCTGTTATATAGGTGATGTGTATTGACTTATACACATATAAGAAAATAACTCAAGAGAGACAACAAACAAGTTAACAACTGGGCGACCACAGTCCCGAGCTGCTCCAGCGGTCCAGGCCCCCGGCACTGACTTCACCCCGTCTCGGCCGGCTGGTCGCCCCCCTCAGCCGCCGCCGCCGCGGGCACTGGAACCGGTCAAGGTCAGTCAGCGGCCACAGCCGGTCGCCCGACACAAGCGCCATGCGCTACACTACAATAGGCTGTTCCGCGCACTTTGCTGTGCACCGTACTCAGAAAGCCTAACCTTTCAGGCGGCTAAAATCTCCCCGGGTGAGATCTTGCCCTCCCCATCTCCTCCAGCGAGAATGTGGGCATTCACTGCTGACCGTCAGCTAACCCGGTGGGACGCTTATTTTGGAACCAATTGTACCTGTATGCATGCAAAGTTTGGCCCTCACAGGTTGAAAGGTGCGTGCGGTGGGACGGCTAATGCTTGTTATGGTTGATATCCTCCACTTTCTTAAAATCCTTACCTGTGAGGGAATATCTCGACAACGTCAATGCCCACGTCAACGCGCTTTTGGCAGAGACGTTATGATTGTCACACCTCTCTTCAGTGCCACCAGCATCACCATGGGTCCGTAATGTCACCGGTGGCGCGTGGAAGAGTGGCCCCCATAGTCACGCCCATACATTATATGCCGTATGGCTGTCTTTAGGGCGACATTGTGGAAAACTGAACCATTTTTTTTTACTTTTTTGGTCACAGCCAGCCAATGATGTGCCATACACACCCACAGAGTGAGTGAGAGATGAAACTTGGGATGACAGGCGCTACAGCCAAAAATGTAATGAACTTCCATTCCGGAGATTTTTTTTCTCGAAATGCTTGATATATATGCATACCACAACCCGGCTCCGCAGCTTATTATGAACGCTAAGGATGACTGCAACCGCGATACATCATCGAAGCGGTCGGCATCCATAAGGGGTGCAGGCTGCACCCCCTAAGGGAGGGGGGAAGCGACCATATCACGTGAAGTCTTCTGCCGGTTTCTGAAATTTCGAGTTAGCGGCACCAAACTCGGTGCACCACAAGAGCTCGACAAGCGCTTTTCTGCGCTGTATCACTTGAGCGTGATCGTGGGTGCGGATGCGCGTGCGGTGCACGTGCAGGCCGTTTTCACCCCTGTTTCGGAAATGACCGTTTTCCTATCACAAGGTATCAAAACTGGGCTCGATTAATTGTTCTTGTCTGAGCATTGACGCACAGCACATGCGTCCGCGGCATTCCATTGTCCCGAGGGTGCACCTGGCACGTGCACATGGAACGTTGCGAGCCGTCTGCCCATTATCAGGGCGAACTACGCCACCTAGGAGCGCTGCAATTGGGTACAGTGGTACATCTACACACACCATGGCAGTTGCACGTGACTTTGACCGCATCAGGGTAGACCATAGCACGTGCGTCAGGTACCCCCTTATATGTAACAGTATCTTTAAGGCGATTTTACAGAAAATTGAACCATTAATTTTTTTCTTATTGTGCTCATAGCCGGCCAATGGTGTGTTCTAAATACCCTCAAGGTGGGTTACCGATTGAAATCTTGTGACAGGTGCTACGGTGAAAAATGTACTGAACCTCCGTTCCGGAAAAATCATATTTTACAGAAGTTTTTTATATGTGCCCAGACGCAGACCGCGTCACCACACCATCACACCTACCACTTGTTATTGACGCTTCAGATGGATACACCACCCCAGAGGTCGGCAAGCCTTGAGAGGTGCAACGATGCACCCCTAGGGGGGTAAAACTGTTTTCTCTTGGTGTTCCTTTGGTTGGGGAAATTTTTGAGTTTGCGACACCGAAGCTGTTTCACCGATATGGATCGACGAGCGGCTCTCTGGCGCTGATCACTTTGAGGTGGATTGGTGCTGGAGCACGTTGCGCGTTGCACGTGCAGGCCATTTTCACCCCTGTTTCGGAAGTAGCCGCTTCCTACCGCAAGGTATCGAAACTGGCCGCGATAGATGTTCTCGGTCCTGTGCATTGACACACAGCTCATGCATTCCGCGCTATTCCGATTGTACCGAGGGATGCACTTGGCACGTGCACAGGGTAACCCGTTGCGAACCGTTCTGCCATATCAGACGAAGTACGCCGCCTAGGGCGCTGCAATTTGGCACAGTGGTACATCTACACACACCATGGCCATTGCACGTGACTTTGACCGCATCAGGCAGACCTGCACGTGCGCCAATGTTACCCCCTTATATGTGACAGTATCTTTAAGGCCGATATTACAGAAAATTGAACCCTTAACTTTTTCTTTTGCGCCATAAGCCGGCCAATGGTGTGTTCTAAACACCCTCAAGGTGGTTTACCGATTGAAATCTTGTGACAGGCTCTAGGGCCAAAAGTTTGCTGAACCTCCTTCCGGCAGAAGAGAAATCATGTAGATAGAGAGCCCAGGGTTTTCTAGTCAGTGTCTAAGGGACCTTCCGGTGCTTTTTTTCCATTCGCACAAAGAAAAATGCTAGCAGTGGAGCCGTGTAAAAGAAGAAAAAATGTAAGAAAGACCGAAGAAAATATTATTTTCAAGTGCCCAAAGGCAAAATAAAAACCGAACGCCAAAAAAACAAGTAACAACGACGATGGAAAAAGCGAACAAAATCTGTGGTAATCGACCCTTGCAGCGACGAGTGCTTGCGTGGACCATGAAATACAAATTGTACGAAAACTTTATCACCCCGTGTGTGTCCTCTGTGGCTGTTAGTTAAAACGCAGTTCACCACGGGAAGGCCACCACATGCGAACCGCGTCGTCTTTTTTGGTAACCCAGAAAAAGACCCCGACACATGGTGGAGGAGTGGCACCGAAGGGTGCCGGGCAGAGAAAACTGGATGAGAAGGAACCAGGACAAGCTATAGAGATATTAACGAGGAGTTAGGAGCCGGTACATCTGTTGCTCTTGGTCACTGCTACACTGATTCGGCACATGAGACGATTTGATTGCTGGGTGCAGTTGCAGGTTTGCTCTGCTCACCAAACCGTATCCCCGGTATCACACGTCCTTTCTGCCGATTGTCAAACTCCTTCGATTTTTCAATTTTGATATGACGATTTTTTTTTTTAAATAATGCCTTTCACCCATACACCAGATGGACCAGCTGAAGAGGCACCGCCCTCAATACCAACGACGCACATCACCTTGCGTTAACATCATAGAACAGAAGATAAAATGTTGCGGCACTCACAGCTGAGAAATGGAAGAAAAACTAAAAAAGCAGATGAAGAGAGGTCTATGTTTTAGACATGGTCAAACATAAAAAGAAAGAATGTAGTCTCTGCTGAAATCTGCAAGTGATTGCCCCCCAACTACGACCCTGGAGATCGTACATTGTCACATTCGCACACACGTAACGGAGCAAGTACGGATCGCAAGTGTATGCCCCGCCCGCTGTCTGCTGCCCCGATCTCGTCAACATCAAGAAAGGTTTGACAGGCAGCGGGGCAGGATACACTTTCATTCATACAAAAACAACACAATCTTAATATAATATTCAGCGATATTCATTTTCTTGTAGGGTGCAGTCTTGATTAGTGCAGGATGATGAACATCCACACGATGAAGAGCAGGGGGTTAGACCATGCTTCCGACAACTACATTCGACGCTGAAGAACCGTACTGACAGTTGCAGCGGACGACCTTAAGAATATTATCAGGTGCTGGTGGATTATTGGTATAAGTAGGACTAATAGCATTTTCCTTTATTTTCCAGCCCCAGTGGTCCGGGTTTTCTGATGCCCCGCACCATTCCCGGCATTGCAAGTCGCTGCAAGGGTCGATTACCACGGATTTTGTTCGCTTTTTCCATCGTCGTTGTTACTTGTTTTTTTGCGTTCGGTTTTTTATTTTTGCTTTGCGGCACTGAAATAATATTTTCCTCGGTCTTTCTTTACATTTTTTCTTCTTTTTACACGGCTCCACTGCCTAGCATTTTTCTTGGATGGAAAAAAGCACCGGAAAAAGGTACCCTTAGACACTGACTAGAACCTGGACTACTCTATACTACATGATTTCTCCGGAACGGAGGTTCAGCAAACTTTTTGGCCTAGAGCCTGTCACAAGATTTCAATCGGTAACCCACCTTGAGGGTGTTTAGAACACACCATTGGCGGCTATGGGGCGCAAAAAGAAAAAAAAATTAATGGTTCAATTTTTCTGTAATATGCCCTTAAAGATACTGTCACATATAAGGGGGGTACTGGCGCACGTGCAGGTCCTAGCCCTGATGCGGATCAAATCACGTGTCAATGGCCCATGGATGTGTGTAAGATGTACCACTGTGCCAAATTGCAGCGCCCTAGGCGGCGTACTTCGTCTGATATGGCAGAACGGTTCGCAACGGGTTACCCTGTGCACGTGCCAAGTGCATCCCTCGGTACAATCGGAATAGCGCGGAATGCATGAGCTGTGTGTCAATGCACATTAGCGCAGCGTTGACTTACTGGCTTGTGCGACGTCCAGCCGTGATCGCGTCAATATCGTTCGTTTTTGGCGGAAAACGGTCTTCAACTCCTCGTCTTTCGCTCGCTCGAGTAGAGGGGCGTGTCCGAACGAGCGAGAGAGGAGGAGACGCGACAATGGGATGGAGGGTGGGTAAGGGGGGGGGGCGGGTGGGGGTTTGCTTGATGATTTGGTTCCTGACTTCCTGTGTTTTGTTGCACCGATTATGAAATACGGCTCTACTGCAGTGTTTGCCGTAATACGACAACTGCAAGGAGCTGGCATGGGACTCCGTGTGGCGCCACCCCTTCGCGACTGTGACTTGTTACTGTCAACTGTCGCAACAGGGATGGTGGGCGAACTCGATCAACCGGTCAACAACGCTAATGTCCTGTGATCATCGCGTGCTCTAATACAGTAACCAATTAGCGCAGCGTTGACTTACTGGCTTGTGCGACGTCCCAGCCGTCGCATCGCGTCAATACTCGTTCGTTTTTGGCGGAAAACGGTCTCAACTCCTCGTCTTTCGCTCGCTCGAGTCCGGTCCCCCATCCACTTGACAGAGGTCCTTGCTGAAAGACGCCAAAGAACTTGCCAAAGCCCCGAGAGGCCGAAAGAGAGGGAAGTCATGGGCATGGAATGTATTGCTGGGCACAGATGAAAAACAACACTGGGGGCGGGGGGCGGTCAACGGGCGCGCCGGCGGGCGGGGCGGGGGGGGATGGCTCAGTAGCGGTGGGCGGCGTTGACGGCCAGGCAGGCACGCCAGACGTCAAGTCGCGGGCCCGGTGTACCCACATATGAGGACCCCTGCCACCGGCCAGACGCCTGGATAGCGCTGTCGGGCGCACCGGCGGCGGCTGCCGCCGTGGCGAAGCCGATGCGTAGGCTGTGGGTGGTGTATTTACCACCAGACGCGAGCAGGTGTCGGTGGAGGGACCACCGGTGCAGCCAAGAGATGGTGGCAAAAGTTGCCGAGGTAGGCGTGAATAGAGGGAGGCCTTTGTCGGAAGGTGGGAGGTAACACGGAGGTTAGCGCGCAATGGCGCGAACAGGGACACGCAGGGCGCCTCAGCCGGGGCAGGGCGACCACCGCACCGTCGGGCCGTTTGGGTCGGTTTTAGAGGCGGGGATAGTAAGGATTAGACGGTCGACAGGGACCTGAAACTATGACGCCGGTCGCCCCGGAGGACGAAGAAACCAAGCGTGACGGCCGCCCAGGCGGCACGGCGTCGATGGTGGTCAGGGGACCGCGACGAGGCGGCGGCGGAGCTGCAGAAGCAGGGGCACGGTCAATGAAATGCACTCTCCCCTGCCCACCACACTCGGTCTCTCGTTCGCCCTCTGTTGATGAACACCCCGCTCTGTCGGCTCGTTTGCACGCCGTCGGGTAGCCGTGCATCACCCTCAATGTCGGCGCAGCCCGCCCATCCTTGGACAGGTCCGTTCAAGCAAGCGTGCAGGTGTGCGGCCGCGGTGACAGTGCCGTGGTGGCTCAGTGACGAGCGGTTGGGAATATGCGACCACATACGCGGCAACGCGAACTGCTGCTGCTGCTGCTGTGACCCGCGCCCCGCCAGCGCCGCCCGCCACCGCCGCCAGGCGCCCAACGCTCCGTGCCCTGCAACGGAGAAGGGCCGCATGAGCGATGGCGCGTCAGCGACGGCGACGGAGGAGGCAGCGGCCTGGGGGTGGCGGCGGCCGCAGCGGCCAGGGGGTGGCAGCGGCCTGGGGAGGCAGCGGCCTGGGGGAGGCAGCGGCCTGGGGGAGGCAGCGGCCTGGGGAAGGCAGCGGCCTGGGGGAGGCAGCGGCCTGGGGGAGGCAGTGGCCTGGGGGAGGCAGCGGCCTGGGGGTGGCAGCGGCATGGGGGGTGGCGCGGTGACAGATGGACAGAAAGGTTGCTCACAGTCGTCGGTGTCGCAGGCCGATAAAGAAAGGGTCCAGATAGTGGTGGACGTGGTGGATGGCGGGCGTGAAACCGGGTGGTCAGCGTGAGCAGTCGCGCAGGTCATGAACAGAGCGGCAAGGCTGACATCGTAACCCGAACGGGAGCCGCACGTCATAAAAGTACTTGGTTGTCCCACTGAAAACCGAGCAGCCAGCGCTGGGAGGGGAGGACCGGGAGGAGCCGGAAGGCGAGCTGGAGGTCCGCCTTGGCAAGGAGAGCGGCGTGGGGACCGACGGAAAAGATATGTTGGATAGCATCGTCATGGAGGTATATTGCACAGTGTAGGAGGACCGGTCAATGTGGGAGTTGACACTCCGGCCGTCGGGCTGGGAAAGGTCGAGGAGCAGGCGGATCGACCCGTCCGGCTTCTCCCGAGCCCCCAGGGGGTTGCATCGGAACGGATCCGTGGGGGGGGGGGACTGGCGAAGGGACCGATGGTGTGGCCTCGGGCAACCTTAAGGCGCAGCGCCGGCAGCACTGATGCCGGCCGAGCGCGGCGGACGCATTGTTGGACGGAAGGGGAATGAAGCCGGCCCCGTGTACGCCGTATCAGCACCGTGCTGGAGGGGCCAACAACAGTCTGCAGTGGGTGTGGGTGACGGCCGGTGCAGCAAGGTGCTGTAAAGCGTAGATACATGATGGGGTGGCGGGGAGGGGGTTGTGGGGGGGGGGCGGAGGGCTGGTACCCCCGACGGGGGTAATTCTCACCGGAGGCGGAGCTAATGCCATCGAGACGGCTGGGGGCGGGAGCGATGGGGAGCCCGCCATCAAGTCGAGCCGGGGCCTGCCGGAAGGGGAGGCGGGCGCCGCCGTGGGGCACAGGCCGGGCCGGGTGTGGTCCCTTGGCAGAAGGGTGCAGGCGTGCTGCGCCAGCATGTGCCCCGCCAGAGCAAAGCTGCAAGGCTTGGTAGCGGAGGCACAGCTCGTTTGGGGACCCGGAGGTCCGAGCGTAACAGAGCTGAGCGCCGAGGGACGGCCTCGTGGAGGAAGAGGCGGTGCAAGGCTTGTCCTGCGAGGCCCATGTTTCTCCGGGTGAGGAGGCGCGTCGTGGTATTCCTGCCGGTAGCGGCCAGGGGTGTGCGGGAACCTCTCGTCGGGTCACGTCAGCGCGTGGTGGTGAGGCCTGGGCCGCCTGCCCCTGCAAGCCACAGGAACGTATGGTTATCCATTGGACCGCCGCGCCGGGAAAAAAGTACGTCCGGTATGCGCGATGGTGGTACGCCTTGCAATGTAGGCGGCGGGGCTGAGAGGCGGGACCGGGGGGCCGGAACGAACGCGGGGCCATCTGCGTCGGGCGTGTGGGATACACGACCGCGTCGACTGCAAGCGACCGTTGGCACGGTTGGCCAGCGTCTAAAGGGCTGCGGCGCTTATAGTAGGCAGCTTCAGCCCCACGGGGCGGCGGCGGGCTGCTCGACCGTGTGGGCCGTCGCCAGCTGGAGAAATTCCTGCGGTGGCGCTCGTCGCGGCGGGGTGACGCTGTCAGCCGTGGTCGTTTCCGGCGGCGGTCATGACGTCCGCGACGTGGGCGCTGGGAGGAAATAGTTCCGAGTCGACCAGGCGGAGCTAGAGACGAGGAGCAGGGCTGGCGGCGGCGGCGGCGGACGCGGTCCTGGAGGGACGAGCGCCGCCTCCCCGGCGAGGCCTCGCTGCGGGGAAGAACGGCGGTGAAACCCGCACGTCGGGCGGAGGCGTGTCCCGCGAACGGTGGCGAGCGGGAGGTCATCTGGCGGCGTCGATCGTGGGCGACCCCGTGACGCCCTGGTCGGGAGGCGTGGCGAGTCAGGTGGAGTCCCGCCGGGACCGAGGACGGTGCCTGCAGCGGCGGATTCGGACGGCGGGGGACGTGCCGCAGATGGGGCCCGACCTGTAAGTAGATCGGACGATTATGAGACGACCAGTAAGCCAGCGGGCTGAGCGTGAGACCTCGAGCAGCCTGCGGGCTGCTGTCTGCCGGGGGATCAGCCTGCGGGTCTGCCGAGAATCAGCTGCGGCTGTGGTGGACCCTGAGTGGCCTGGCGGGCCTGTGTGCGGGCAGGGATCAGCCTGCGGGCTGTGTGGTAAGACCTGTCAAACAGCCGACGGCTGATGAGTCGGGCCTGTGCGGGAGACCTCGAGCAGCCTGCGGTCTTTGCCGGAGAATCAGCCTGCGGGCTGTGTATGACCCTGGAGTTAGCCTGCGGGCCGTTGTGTGGTCAGGAAAGCACCTTTGCGGGCTGTGTGTAAGACCTGTCAACCACCGACGGGCTGATGAGTGTTCTGTGCGTGAGACTCGAGCAGCTGCGGGCTGCGGTCTGCTGGAGAATCAGCCTGCGGGCTGTGTATGACCCTGGAAGGGGAAAGCAGCCAGCGGGCCGCCTGTCAGGGAAAAGCAGCCAGCGGGCCGCCTGTCAGATGGGGACAGGGGGCGGAGGCTAAGGACGTCGCACCGGCAGCCAGCGCCGGTGAGCGGCGACGGAGCGACTGGCGGGATCGTGTCCCGGCCGGACTGGCGCGCCGCCGCAGACGGATTCACTCAGCGGGCGTGATCAGGCCCAGGGAGCCGGACGGCGCGGCCGCCGCAGGCCGGAGGCCGGGATTCAACTGCAGCGTGCGTACGGCGGGTTCCGTGGAGAGCCCCCCTCCGCCGGGCGGCGAGGAGCCCAGGGGGAGGGGGCGCGAAAGATGGCGCTCGGGCCAACGCGATCCCGAGCGCCCAATGGCAGGGAACGCGGGAGAAACTCGGCGCATGAGCAGCGGCGAACAACTAGAATGTAACACTACCCAGCAAGCAATCGATGCGCCAGCAGAACAGAACACAGAACACCAGACCGCAAGAAACGCACGGGTCGCAACGGCAGCACAAGGAGGCAACGGCAACATGGCCAACAACACCCCGCCCTAATGGGAAAGTGCGAATGCCCCGCCGGCAGATGTTCAGTGGGGTGATTATCGAAATACAGCAAATGACAGCTGACCTGTAAAGGAGACGGCCAGGGGGGCGAGCGTAGGCAGGCCATCGATGTACATAGTATGAACACATATAAGACTCTGGGCAGGCAAGCGGATGGCCGAAAGACAATGGCGGCGGACGCGCTGGTAGGGCCGGCGCCATGTGGCGCCAAACCCGCTGTAGGGACTCTGGGCAAGTCCATGCCGGCAGAGGGGAAAAGAAAGCAGGCAAATACCTGGTTGGACGGTCGCGGCGAACCATGCTGCAGGTGTGAGGCGAATGAGAAGCGCGTGGCTTTGATGATTTGGTACTGACCTTCCTGTGTTGGTGCACCGATTAGAAATACGGCTCTACTGCCTATTGTTGCCGTAATACGACACTGTAGAGCTGGCAATGGACTCGTGTGGCGCCACCTTCGACTGTGACTTGTACTGTAACTGTCCGCACAGGATGGTGGCGACTGATTACCCGGTCAACCACGCTAATGTCCTGTGATCATCGCGTGCTCTAATACAGTACAATAACAATAGGGTTGGCGATGTTTTTCCACAAAATATACTATATTTTCCCCTGATATTTTAATTATTTTATTCATGCGACTATCGATCTCATTTATATTAGATGTTTTAAATATTCACCATATTTTGATGACAAATAATTATTAGTTTTGTATTCATAAGAAGCACTAAAAACTTTTCGTAGGAGATCTAACATATTTGGCTGAACTTCTAAGTAGGAACTAACTTTGCCAGATGGTACAATTATTGCGCGCTTAAGCCAGATATAACGCAGATTAATTTTGTAGCAAAATAGCAACACTTGTGTGCTGTAAACTTCAGTTTTTGCGTTGAGGTGTAATTAATACGTTTTTGGCAAAGTTAAGAGAGTAATATACATTTGTTTTTCTTTTCTAACTGACGGAATTTACAGATCCCTTCGGTGAATTTAAATACGACACACAAGCTATCTAGTAATGTTCTGAAATATGTTGTGGAAGATCGTGCAAAGGGCGAAACGTTCATTGTCTGCCGGCGATATCAGTGCACCATTTAATTTTAAAAACGCATATGAATGTCAATAAGTTATATCAACACTTGAACATAGTGTCAAGTACAGTAGTGCAGTCAGGGGTCAATTTCCCCTCCCCCTTACAGGTCACAGGGGGCCACAGAGATTGGCCAAGATACCATTTGCATTAGGTAAATGGGCTAAAAAAAAAACAGGAACCCTTTACCCAGGCAAGGGGTCACTGGTGCATGCCAAGGGCCCTCAGTGACAATGAAAGGCTTTCAAAACTAACCCAGGGCCAGACTGCTAAGTATGGCATATTTGGACAAGATTTCATTATGCAGGCCCGTCCTGGCTGGTGCGAATTTGGTGCAGATTAAGGGGTCTGTTTCCAGTGGCACTTCCAACTTCTCTAACCGCCCTCTAACCATCCCTGGTTTGATCCACGTGCTGCTCTAAGTTGCTCCAAGCTCATCCAACTGCTCCCGAAACCTCTTTCCAAACTCCTCCACTCCTGCTCTGACGCAGAGTGGGGCAGCCGCAGGCTTCTGAGGAGTACATTTAGGCGCGGCTGAACATTGTGAATGCAACAGTGTATCATGCCCTAATGTCAACAGATACCCAAGTTTTGGACGCAAAACAGCTGATATCTCCTCGTAAACTCTGTCTCATCGGTTTCCCGTGGCGTGGTTCCCACACGGACTGCTCTGAGCTCTCTAACTTCCTTCTAAACTTCTCCGGGAAGTGTGACTGGAACAGACCTTAGAAAAGCTGGTGCAGATTTGTTCAAGGGTGTGGTGCAGACCTGTAAATGGTGTGTTGCCGAATGCTGCATTGGTGGACAAACATCCGCACAGGGGCAGATTTAACTTAACAAAAGCTTGAACATGCTGTTATCAAATAGAAACTAGCGCCTGAACAAAAATATGTCCCTCATCAGTTGACCGGTTTCTGACCCAATAAGGCGTCTTTACTGGTTGTTGAATGGATTGGTGTGGATCTTTGGCTGGGTCCGGTGCAGACTGGTGAGATTTTTGGCGTTGCGTTGGTCTGGGTGTGGTTTGCAAGTCTTAAAAGGGGGCTTGGGCCCATATGACTCCATGCCAGTAACAGGAGAAACCTTGAACCTTCATTTTGGTGTAATGCCAGCCATGATGGTGACGCCAGCCCCACTGATACTGAACCCACTTAGGGGCCAAAAAATGTCCAGGGAACTCTTGAGCATGTTCAGGGAACCATTGAGTCTATTCAGGGGCCTCTCGAGTCTGCTAAGGCCTAAGGGTCTAATGAGTGTGTTGACAAAATAATTTGAGAAATACTAAATAAAATAAAAGGGGCTTTCACAAAATAAAGTGTCCAAAATCCATTATAGTTTTTCACATCCAGGGTTATATTTTAAGGGGGCACCCTGACAAGCTTGTCCCCCCTCGCTTTCTGAAGGTCTGGCTTCACCACTGGTCAAGTGTACAATACTACTTATGGTCTTTGCTACCCCCTGTTACTGGGCCTGGTGAAACTGAGGACATTGTCCAAAGTAATTTTGAACCATCCCTAATAAGGTCCCATGTTTAAGTGCACAAGATTTGTCCTTACTAATTGTTTGACAGTAGCGATACCATTGATAAGTGATAACACTCTATGCTGCAAAGTATGTCATTTTCAAGGAGTTCTCACTTTTCATCGGTGCTGTCTTCTTTCGAGTATTGAAACTCATCCTTTTTTTCTGTCAAACGACGAACGCTTATGTTTGCGCTAAAGTGTTCACCTGAGCAGGTGGACCTGATCTGACTAAATATCCACATGCCGCCTGTTAACAACCGTCTGCCTGTCTGTCCCCCAGCTGCCGCTGCTGGCCTGCGCGCTGCTTGCCGCTCCCGCGGGCGGCCAGATCATGGACGCAGGCGCAGGGACCGCCTTGTCATGCCTTAGCTCATCTGGCCCCGCTGTGTGTACCCGCCTGAGTTGATCAGTCATGTGACGTCACTTGCCGCGCTGCTGTTCCGCGCTTGCCTTCTTTTGGGCCTGAGTCTGCACCGCCGCCTGTCCAGCGGATGGCTGACGCTAACGTGAAAACCCGCGACGGCGCTGCGGCCCGTGCAGAAACGCGCTGGCTCGCTCTGCTGATGGTGTACGCGTGCGTGAGGTCAGCAGGGTTCGTGTACCGGTGCGTTCAGCTGTGGCTGGACAGTTGCCATCTGTGGAGCGCCGCAGTGGTGGCGTTTCTGCTCCGGCAGTGGTGTTTGTGTTATTGAACTTCTCTGGCCATGGGCAGGTGGTCGTCTGGCCGGTGGAGACTGCACCAATGCCTCGCTGCGGGGGGCATTACCGGCGGACCCCTGATGTAGCTGGTGGTGACTGAGCTGTGAAAAAGACTTGAGTACAAGTACAACATACGGTACCAGACGTAGGCGAGGCTGGAGTTTGATACCAATGCACTCGTCGTTTTGAGGCGGCGTGCGGTGGGCGGTAGCACTGCGGACGGTGGACAGTGGTGGCGGCGGGCAGTGGTGTATGGTTTCAAGGCGGTGATGCTTGTGGGACTGATACTGGGGTGGGGGCTGGGGCCTAGATGTGTGTTCGGTACTGTTTTCGGCATGGTCCCATGGGGAAGCTCATTGATGTGGTGTTAAGGTAAGCTGCGAGCTGTTGGTGGTCCTACCTGTATGCCGTGTACTGTCACAGTTAAACGGTTGATACCGGCGTTGGCCGGCCGGTGAGAAAAATACTCAGGTGTGCAGCTGTTGTAGCGAAGGCTCGACCCCAGCTGGGCCTATTGCATGTTGGAATTAGATGCCCTAGGTCTTATGCCCTAGAACAAGTGGAAAGCTGTCCTCCAACATTGTTAACATGAGCAAAGTGTCATTTTGTCCGCCGTATATTTTTTTCGGTAACGCATATATTGTTATTCAGTTTGCCTCATGGCCAGACTAAAAAGCTTAACTTTTAGTCGCTTTAGTTTGTAATTGCTTTGCGATGTGTATATTTTATGTGTTTCTATGTTGTTGCTGCTCAGGCCACCGTAGATAGGCGGTTTCGTTCCAATTTTGTAGTGTATTCTGTTGGCGCGACGTCTAGTCTGTATCTTTGCCAGTTTCTGCTTTCTGCTGCTTGTAGTCTCTGGGTATATCCAATGATTTAAAAGGAATGTGTTGCAGGATGTGCTTAAGTAATAAAATGTGATAAGTGTGTGGGGAAGTTCAGCAATATTTTCGTACCATATGTGCTCGAATATATGTAGTTAACTGTCACAATGTCTGATGCTGGTCATGCATTTTTGGAGATTACGGAAAGCGAAGAGGTTGTAACCAGTGGCGGCTCGTGGACATCAAAGTAACTGGGACCCAACTTCCAAGTCCGAGAGTCGCAACGGGAAAGATACGCCCGTATGAAATACTAGATGATTTTAATCTCTCGGACAAATACTGTGGCTTTGACACGACCACAAGATTGTTGGAGGTAAAATTAATTGACCGACCTGAGATGGACCTGAGACCATAACTTCAGGCACAATGTGGGTAATTGATGTCGGAATAAGGCTGTGCCACAAATTTTGGACGGTTGCTGCGCGTCACAGTTTTCTTTGCTATTCCCGACATATTCCAGAATGGGGGTCGAAAACTCGGAAATCAGTGTCTATTTTAGCATGTTAGCTAGGAGGTTTGTCCCCCGCAGTGCCGACGAATCCCCCCCCCCCCAGTGGACGCCCCTCCCCCGCAGTTGATAAGAAAATGTCTTGAACTGTACGCACGGCCCGGTCAAGGGCGAGGCCACCCCCGAACAGTGGCGGATCCAGAGGGGGGGCATGGGGTCATGCCCCCCCCTCCCTGGGCCTCGAGCTTGAGGGGCACTCTGGCCGCCTGAGGGGGCACTCTGGCCGCCTGAGGGGGCACTCTTGTCGCCTGAGGGGCACTCTTGTCGCCATGAGAAGGGCACTCTTGTCGCCTGAGGGGCACTCTAGCCGCCTCAGGGGGCTCTCTGGCCGGCTGAGGGGGACTCTGCTGACCTGAGGGGTCCTTAACATTTTGCCAATAAAAAAAAAAAAATGCTGAAATAGGGCACCCTCAAAATATAGTGGACCATCCGTTCGAGTTTTCAGATTTGGTTATAGGGTAGGGGCACCACTTGCAATGCATGGCCCCCTCCTGAAGATTTCTGATTCCGCCACTGCCCCGAAAGTGGGGGGACGGAGGCATTCTGAAAGTCCATTCTTTCCATGGCAAAACGGCCCAAGCTTAATGTTAAAATCCGAAGAATGTTTGTGGGGAACACGGTCCCCGTTCCCCCGGTGGCGGACCCCCTCGGCCCCGGTCAATGAAATATTTCGCGATGAAGACCTGTTGTCACCCCCGCTCAGAGGCGTTAAGCTTCTGAAAAAAGGGGGAGGGGGGGGGGGCTGAGGGGAGAAAAGCGCTTAAAGTACCATACAAATTTACTAACAATCATATTTGGCCCTCTTTGACCCACTTCCTCGTAAAGTTGGGGGCCAAGTGTGGAGGGGGATGAAACCCCCTCATCTGAATAGGAAACTATGCACCCCTACCTCCACCTCCCGCTCAACGAATCTTCGCGCTGACTAGTGACTACCCGACGCCATTCCCCCCCCTCCCCCGGTCAACAACTTTTCGCTGACGGAACGGAGCGAAGTTTGTGCCACTCCAAACTCTCAAGCCTAGATCCGCCAGTGAAAATACCCCCCCCCCCCAGTGAACTTTCCTTGGATGTGACCCCCTCCCAACCAGGGCGAGGTTGAATCTTTATCGAAAAGTATTTCTTGGCCTAAAAAAACGCTACCATACTATAACTATCGTATTCTTTGATACAACTCTGTAATCCATCCCAGCAGTCGAGTTAAAACTTAAATCGTACTCCAAATTCGTACATGCCCAAAGGGCTCAGAACATTGGAGGCGATAATTCGTTACTGCTGGTACTAAAAGTCGCCCTTAGTGGCTGGCCTTAGTACGTGGTTAAAAGTTCTTGCCATTGAAAAAGATGGACCCGTTATGTATATATCAACCCCGGATTCTGGGAATTAGAGGGAATTGATGGCGAACATGGCAGGCATACATTTTTGTAATAAAAAGCATTTCGAAGTATTTTTAAATAATTATTGAAAACTACACATCTTCCGTTGCTTCAAAATGTAAATGCCCTCGGGCGTCCTCGCGGTGACGTCACGGTGGGGTTGCCAGGCCTAATCGGAACTAAACTTCGCCATCCCCTGGGGAGGCCCGGAGCTGGCATGTGTGTAGGAAAGAGCTTCGGAAGTGGATGAATGATGATGAGCTAAGTGATTATGTGACTAAATGAGTTTTATCCCTGTAATGTCAATTTGTCCTTTGTCTTGTGTGCCTTTTCAATGTAACTGACTCTTGACCTGAAAAGCCGTGAATGCGGAGGACATGTGAAATAAATGATGATGATGATGATGATGATCCGCAAACTGATATCGACTGACGCGCCGCCGGCGCTGGCTCATCTCGTCCAGCGTCGCTCGAATGTAACTGTAAGGCATACTTGTGGCACCTGTGGAGATCAGCAAGAGCTGCCGAAAATTAGAACTGAACACGCCAGACGCAGTTCCCCGTATAGGTCTGTGTCCACATGGAACAGCAGAGACCGCGCGCCACAAAGGATGATACAAAGTTGAACGTGACCTCAGTGATGTTTTTGTACTGAAAGTGTCTATACTTGTATTTTCATCACTTTTGTTGCATGGGTGATAGCACTATGCATGTTTTATTTAGTTAGGAATTTAAAGGGACACTGCCTCTTCCGGATGATATCGCAAAAACAGGCTTAAACAAGGCCTAAGGACCACTGATGATTTTTAATTACCATTAAACTTTTATCCAAAAAGCGCAAATAACAAAAAACAATCATTAATTTCATTACTTATAAGAATCTAAAAACTGTTCGATTTCATTACACACCACTACACAATGGAAGCGTCCATCTGCTCAATAACTGTAATCACAGAAAGGGATATCAACTGACCAACCGGCAGTTGACGCTTATATGCATTGGATGAACGCGGATGCGCTTATACATGTGGATGTGCCACCTCAGAGGATTTTTAAAAAAAGCAGCTTGACCATGAATGCTGGAATTAATTGTCATGTATGCTCTGGCTTCACAGCCCTAAAGCCAATGTATCGGAACCCAAAACATTTTTCTCACTCAATATCGTTTGACCGCCATTGATGCACAGCACTAAATTAAGACGCCCGCCCTTGATGGGCTAGGCACACTCTACAGTACTAGATACCTTGCCAATAGATGCCGCTGTAGGCTGACGCGCTATGTTTTCATTATTATCTTATCATATTAAACTGTATCGTTTCTATCACTTGCTTTGTGAATGAGGGGAAGCAAAATACGTGATTTCAATACATTTTGGAATTAATCTGTCGTCAGAAATGTGTACAGTTGCTGGGCGATGGCATACACTACTTAGGCTTACATATTAGTACTAGTACTTATATACTTGCCACTAGATGTCACTGCCAGCTTGCATAAGCCTATGGCTCCGCGCCCAAAGCCATAGTCTGAATTCGCCGCGGCCTGACTTTGGAACGTCTATCTGTGTTAGAGGGTAATGTCACTTAACTTTTACAGCCCAAAGTCGAGCCTCAAATATTTTTGCTTTTCTTACTGTCTTATTAGGTTTATTTTATTTAAAGAGGCTAAGATTNGTGTTCAAACACCCCCCAGTGGGGCGCGGGTTAAGATACTTGTCACTAGATGTCACTACCGGTTTGTATAACCCTATGGCTCCGCGCCCAAAGCCATAGTCTGAATTCGCCGCGGCCTGACTTTGAAACGTCTATCTGTGTTAGAGGGTAATGTCACTTAACTTCTACAGCCCAAAGTCGAGCCTCACATATTCTTGCTATTCTTGCTGTTTTATTTGTTTTATTTTATTTAAATAGGCTAATATTGTTGATAATATAATTAACTGCATACGCCTTTTATTTGTAAAGTTGACTCACTGAATGATGATGTTGAGTTTGCAAATTTATCAATAAAATTTTAGCTCGCAAAGAAGTGATTCAAAATAGTTGGTAGGCGATTCCAATTTTACGAATGATTGCCAATCATTGGAGGTGCTAAAGTCTTTTTGATCTATACAGGGTCAGTTTCGGGAACCAGACTTTGCAGGTGAAATCAGACACGCTTAATCTACCGATACACACCAAAAACCCTATATCGGCCCGCAAGGTGGCACTCTCCCTTTAATAGTTGCAGCAAAAAACGATCACGAAGTGACGATGAATATCGTAAGCTGTGTGACATTAATAATAAAAAACTCCGGGCGCTGAAGACTGTTTTGTGGTGAGTGTTAACCCGCGCCCCACTGGGGGGTGTTTGAACACCCCCTCATGTTTTTTCAAGATAGTGAAAAAACGGCGGCGCGTAGCGCCGCCAAATTTGGCATGACTATTCACTGATTCTTTGCGGACATTTTACGAAAAATCAAATTTCGTGTCAGGTCAGGTAAGGTCACCAGGTCAGGTCAAGTGACCCTACCTACAAAAACGTCTTGCGGTCGTGCCATGACTACAGTTTCCTAAGGGATCGATATCACCAACTTTAGGATTACATACCCGGTCATATAGTATCTACAACTGTTTATCCCGATTTTTTTGTATCGGCTGCCTTACTCTCGCGCGCCTCACTTTTGCCGATCTCCCATTATAAGTCAAAGGCAGAAATATTCAACTGCTTTATTTGTTCGACGTATAGTCCATTTCCTTCTGGTGATTTATCAATACGATATTATGTTTATGATCCAAGTGCAGGGTTTTTCTCGGGGAACCTTACGGGTTTCACTCTGAAGGTCATCCCAGCCGCTCACACTCTCTCTCGTCCATAACTCCTGGCCATAATGAAGATAGAGAACTGCAACTTGACACCCAGTGTGTTTGTCTCGGTCAGACATCATTATGAATGCAACATGACCTCACTCTGCGCGCTACACTTCCCTTCGACCTGAGGTCATTTTTTCAGGTTTGACCTCACATGACGAATGGTACATATTCAAAGCGCCTTGACGAGAAAACACCGATGGCGTAAACCACGCTCACTCGCGCGGCACTCTCTCTCGCTCTCACGCCTCCAGAAGTTATTACGAAATAATATTTTTGCCAAAATTAGCTTTTTTGACTTTACTGCCTTCACGCTCTCTTCGCACTCGCGCGTCTCTTTCTCGATTCGAATCATCACGCATCTCGCAAATTTCATTGGCTAGCGTTGTCTTTGAACGTTTGTTTTCTAGATCAGCATAGTTTTCCGAAACTATTTGGGGGTTTTGGAGCGCTGTCCTAAAACTTGAAATTCTGACCTTCGACTGACCTTGGTTGACTGCTGAGCTCTCTCTCGTCGTGAGCGAAAAAAAACCCTGAAATTAGTTTCGAAAATGGATTTTTGATAGCGGTTCGAAAGGTGTTTTTTGTTTGGTCTACGTGCCATTGGGAGCCGAGTAGAGGGGGGGGTGTTCAAACACCCCCCAGTCGGGCGAAGGAAATGCAGAGGCCCAGTGGGGCGCGGGTTAAGTCGGTTATACAGCAGAATGCTGAGTACGACTGGACTTCTGTTGGTGCTTAGTGCGCCTGTAACTGGACTCGCTGCCTTCGAAGGAAAGAGTAGAGGACATGAGCCGCCGGTCACACACAGTATTGGCAATGTCCAGAAGCCTATAGGATTTGGTGACACAACATTGTAGCTTCCAGGCGGGTTTTTAGCCGCCGGTTGCATGCAGGGTGTCCCCGTTGAATGGCGGAGAAAACCTGTGCGCCTGCCTACTGGGAGCAGAGTGGGCGGCACACAGAAGACAGCGCTGATGGTCCGCCGATCAAATGCATCGTTTGGTAGGGCAACTCGCTTCGTCCAGCGCGAATGACCCGAGTTCGAGCCTGCGAGGTAAGCGCTAGTGTTTTTTCTGACAAGCTCGATGCTGCTTTCTGCTCCTGATCGGTGCGCACTCCGCAAGTCTACAACGCGGCTGGCGCCCTGCCAGCTTTTTTACTCCCGGCTGGCTACACCTCAGAGCTCTGGCGGAGCGCTGAACCAGCTCAAGCGAAACGGGAAAGTTTTTTGGAGCAAGATGTCGCTACTACGCCAACTCCGACGCGTCGTTCCAGTCTTGTCGCCTGAAGCTGGCCGGCGACGTAGAAGTGAATCCTGGGCCTGATCGGCGCCCCCTAACCGTCGTCTGCCAGAACGTGCGCAGCGTGCGCAACAAGCTACACACGCTGCGAGCCATGGCGCCGGACCTTAGCAGCCATGACGTGTTCTGCATGACCGAGACGTGGTTGTCCGCCGACGTCGCCGACACCGAGCTGCAGCTAGGGTGGGATCAGCACACCTGGTTCAGACGGGACCGTCTCACCACGGCGGAGGCGTGGCGTGCGCCATCAGGACCCAGCTACACCCAGTTCGGCGACGCGCACCTGGAGCCTGACGCTGAGGTGTTGGTGGCCGAAAGTAGGCATCAACTGTACTACATTCGTAGTGGTTTGTTACCGGCCACCGGACAGAGATCGCGACATGGGTCCGATATTTGAATGCCTCGCCAAACTTCGGGCCACCGGCAGGCCCGTGATCGCTTGCGGTGACTAACCTACCGGAGATAGACTGGCCCAGTGACGAAGCTCCAGTTGTCAACAGAAGGTCTTTGCCGTGCTGTGGAATTTCTAGATGGCCTCAACCTCGTCTCATGATTACGCTCACACTCACGTGGCCGCTCCCACGCGAGGTGAGTTTTACTAGACTTAGTACTGTCCTGTGGTGGCGATATTGAGACGAATGTGAGTGAGCGGTGCGTCTGCCATCTGATCATGTGAACTGTTCTCATTTTTGTAACGTTTGCCGCTTTTCCAAGGCTTACCAGACCAATTGATTTAACTACCGTGCTGCAGATTCTTAACCAGCCTTCGTGTTGATTTTTTCAGTTGTTTTGCCCTGGTCGCTCTTCACTCTCCACTCGCACTCTTAAAGCCAATATGACGCACGCTCGCAACTGTTTTATGAACTTGTGAAATTGCTGCATCGCGACCTATGTGCCCACTCTCGCTCCCGCCGGCATCCTCGTGGTCTTCCATCACGGCGATGGTCGCGCGCGCGCACTCAGTGAAAAGAACACTGCTCACCGTTTAAAGAAATCACAGCCCTCTCCTGAACACGACCTGGCATTCTCCAGAGCCAGATCGGAATTTAAGAACGCAGCTCAGCACTCATCCGCTGCATACCTCGCTCTCGCACGCTCGCTCCCTGGACTTCCGGGCAACTCCCAAACGCTTCTGGTCCTTTGTAAAATCCTGAATATTGCACCGTCCGCCACCTCGTTTCACAACGCGGAGTCCTTCTCCAAGCAACCGCAGACTGTGCCGAACATTTCTTATATCACATTCGGCTCAAAGTTTACTGACCCACACTTGATACACTGCCTGACGCGCCCACCTTCCCCTCATCTACCCTGAACCATTTTTCCGTCCCACCAGGAAAAATTAAAACACTGCTGTCCAGCATTGGCAAGCATAAGGCCTGCGGCACTGACGGGTTAAGCGCCCGTATTCTTCACGAGTGCGCAGCAGAGCTTGCTATTCCTCTTGAAATCCTATGCAAGTTTATTGTTGACCAGCCGTGGTTCCCAAAAATTTGAAAGATGCCAATATCATTCGTTCACAAAAAAGGCGACAAAAAGATCCCAGCAACTACCGTGAATCTCCCTCTCCCCTCTGCTCAAGGTTCTTGAGAAGTAGTTTGCGACGTGCCCTTCTGGGCACTGTTCTAAGTCTTACTCCCAGCCAGCACGGAATTCCTTCCTAACAGATATGTGTATCAATGTTAGACATTCCTCATACACAGCTGGGATCGATCCAGGAGGCGCACAGACCGACTCTATTTATACTGATTATTCATCGGCTTTTAACCCTGTGAATCACAATTTTGCTGATTCACAAACTCAACACATCCTTTATGTCACTGGTCGCGGCGCTTTTCCTGGATTAAGTCGTACTAACGACCGCCGGCAGAGGGTGGTGATGAGGGACGGTGCTCGACTGATCCAGTCAAATCCGGTGTGCCCGAAAAGGCGGTATGTGCCCACTCCTTTATTTGTTTCACTGCTGGACCTCCCTGTCCCTTATCCAGACCAACTGTCTGCATGTACGCGCCGACAATCAAATTAATATCATTGCATCAAATCCTCTCTGATTCCGACGCCCTTCAGGCTGACCTCGACCGCCTTTCCTCTGTCTCGTAGACTGGCGCCTTAACCTTAAACCTCCAAATGTCATGTTATAATCCTTCTCTTACGAAATCCCAATCATAGCCACATACACACTGAACGGCAACCACCTTACAGCGCCGCACCGCAACTCGCGATCTGGGTGTTTTAACTAGGCGCTAAGCTCACGTTTGCCTCCACATCGACAGACTATAGCGAAGTCAAACCCCGTATGCTTGGGAGCTGGTGATCGCAGCATGCAGTTGTCCGTCGACATAACTAGAAGCTCGTTTGACTCACAAGGCAATGTTGTCTACTTATTACGCTCAATGGTCCGTTCCATCCTCGGAGTATGGCTTGTGTAGTGTGGGCCGGGCGGCTGTCACTCACTTGAGGCGACTGGAGAGGGTGCAGCACAGTTTTTTAACGTGGCTGGCCCGTAACTCGGACAAACCCACTGACATTGTCGACTACAGTTTTCTGTTATAACATTTTAACGTGCGTTCTGTCAAATCCCGCTTAGCACAATACGACCTTATGTTTTTATATCATATTCCTCATGCGCGAATTGACAGTTCCATCCTGCTTGGCAGCGTTTGTTTTATGTACCCGGGGCGCTCGACACGTACCCTTGCCCTGTTGGAGTTTCTCATGAAGAGTGAACACGGTCCAGGAGCGTTTCACCCGTACGCCATCCTATGTACTCGTTTTTAACTCTGACACTAGTGTTGATTCTTTATATCTACTGTATCCTCCTTTAATCTCGCGTCATTGCTTCGCTAAGACGCTGGATACTTATTTGTAACTGACTCGGTGATGTGTTTGTGTATTTTTACGTGCTAATTTTTGTCGTGTTATTTATTGTTTTTATTTTCTGACTTCGTCTGTAACTGGGTAATGACCTGTAGACGATTTAATCAATACACAATACACAATACACAGCTGGCAGGGGCCGCCGCGCCACCTCTATCGCCGGAGATGACGTTACGACGAGATTGCGCTGCAGTGGGACAGCCGATATCACGGCATCTCACCATTGTGGTCGAGGAGTGATGCTCTCAGCACTGTTATTACTGGGCTTAGCACAGGACAGTGACATGGTGGTCGGCGGAGAGGTGAATCGCGCATCCGTGGCTAGCGGAGCGGCGCGGCGGCGCCCAAGCTGCGCCCAGTGACGAGGGAGCTCGGAGAGCGGCGGTGCCTGAGAAGGGCCGCCAGAACGTGACGGTAGACGGTGCCGACTTACCGGCTCGGTTTGCTGCTTACAGTGCAGCGAGACGATACATCGCTGCAGTATGACGCCGCGGGACTGCCAGCGGCCTGCGATTTCACCCGCCGCTGGTTTGTTCCAGCGTGGTAGCCTTGACATGCCAGCAGACCTTTCGAACGGGACGACGCCGGGCCAGGCCCGTGCCCCGACCAGAGGAGCGTGGCATGCCACAGGAGTGCGGATGCGAAGTCGTGGGCCGAAAATACGCTCCACTGATGTATCGTGGTTGTCCTTGAACATATCCAACTGTGCTTAGAACGAAGAAAGGATTTCTGGTATGTTCCTTGATGATCAGGGGAAGTCTTCTGTGCATATGATTATGTGTTGAGTACGCTCTGCTCGATGATTTGATTCGGCATCTCCCTCCCACCTGGTGTATGTCAAGTGAGACCTATTTGTGCTTTTTGGGGCGAATAGTCCAGTGAAGGGGCACAGGACAGAGGGGGACGGCGGCCCGCTGCCCAGAGGTGTTTGGGTAGGACGGGCGGAGGGACCTGGGACCAAGGCGGTAGGTACGGGACGCTTCTCGGGCGTAGGTGTCTGTCATTGTGAGCATGTTGTCCCGAGAGAATGTGCTTAGAATACAGTTTTTACTACCATTATTTTGTATTTAAAGCGCACATACAATCATTGCAAATTAAAATGGAAGGGCATGCGGTTATGCCCTCTATCGCTTTACTATACAAAATCAATGTAAATTAACCAAACTCCTCCATACAAAATTAATGTATAAAAAACCCTCGCATTTCTAAGAACAAGCGAGAATGCAAACAATCTATGGGCGGTTATGGTCACAGCACCTGTAAAAACGTAGCTCAGGATGTTTGAGCAGTTGGAAACGAGGATGATCCAGCAATATTAAGCATGAGTACACCCTAACAGAATCAGTGGCATCCCTCATGTGACACGCGCGACATGCTATATGTCGTAATCTGACCTATGTGTCGTAATCAGACCCATCCCGATACAAATGTGGAAAAGTGTCGCTTGATTATAACGAAGACTGGAATGCAATGCTCTTTACGGATGCAAAGTTATATATGTCTAAAATGTGTCAAATTGTGCCCATTCGTCCTATTTGTACCCTTATGACTTGCCGAAACATTCGTGTCCAATCCAGTTACTATGCAGTAACTGGATTGGACATTTTTTGACATTTTCGATCTTTGCCGCTTTCTGTTAGCAAGGCAAATTGTCGAGCCCGGGGCACTTCTGCTTTGAGCCTGTGCCATAGATAACTGTACAGTGTACAGTTATCTACGGCACAGGCTCAACGCAGAGCTGCCCCGGGCTCGACAATTTACCTTTTCATGTAAAATGCCGTCACGCTTTCACATTGGCGTACCATTCACAGCCAAATCAAAATACATTGTGATTTCGCATGTTGAAAACATCTACATTGGGCGCGCCGGCGCGACCTCTGGAAATCACCAGCACTCAGCAGATCTCAATATATGCCGTATGACGTCTATACTGAAAACTAACGACGCTATATGGCACATGATAACATCCGTTGACAGGCACGGCACAAGCGGCCTCCAATCCGGGACAGGAGGAGTCAGTCACATATCTTGTCGCCAGAGTCGCAGGGCTCTGCTAAAAGAGGCGCAATAGCACGCAATGGTCCGAGTCCTTTCGAGGTGCGTTCCATAGCAGAAAATATATGCAAACTAGCTACACAACGAAAACAACTTTCGAACTAACGCTGCAATGAATAACTCAAGGATGATGCTTCTAAGCATTTCAGGTCCTTCAGTGGGT
Source organism: Semibalanus balanoides (assembly GCA_014673585.1). NCBI lineage: Eukaryota > Metazoa > Arthropoda > Thecostraca > Balanomorpha > Balanidae > Semibalanus > Semibalanus balanoides. The sequence goes on along the minus strand of VOPJ01011764.1, from coordinate 417,438 downwards.
TTTGAGGAATGCATGCCTCTGCGTCGTTTTGGTAGCTTAAATTTCAAAGTATCTGCAACTGTGCGACAGGTTTCCGCTGATTGTCATCTACATAGTCCATCGATCCCGGCTCTGAGCTCGAGCCGCCTCAGACGTCGACGCTGGTCGGCTGGCTGGATTCACATCGACTCGATCGAGTCTCGTGGCTCGCTGAGGTGGAGCCCCGTGTCCGCTTCACGGAGTATCTGGCGCCGTTCACTGTGGGCGATGTCAAAACATGAGACATGAGGGCGGACCATCCTCAATTGTTAGGGGACGTAAACAATGGGCACTCAACTCTGCCGATGACCTGGCATTGCGCGATCACATGATACGGGTCAGAATTCGCACATAAGCTATGCTTAGCGTTTGTCCTGATCTAAAAATGTCCATTCCATAAAATATGTCCACTTCCTTTCCTAAGAAGCATCTGACCGGTAGAAGTATCTGAACCACTAACCAGACCGACTTGTTGAAAGTGTGGCAAACATGACATGACTCACTTTCAGCATATTTACTTTCCTTCCAATACAGATCTTAACTATACTACGGGTACTGCGTTTATCCACGCACCAACATAGCTACGTGCATAGGCTGCCTACTTATACATTTAGCGACACGTCGAAGTAGTCGTCTACAGACGCTGTACTGAAGCCCTGAGCATCCTTACCGTGCTGTAGAGCTCTCCTGATCAGTTTTCTGGCTCTGCTGTCGGTCTGGCCACCGTTTGCTTGTTACGGTGCCAGCGGGGGGAGTGTTGGGCTGAGAGGACACCGGGCCGGCCATCTCCACCGTGTGACCACTGTGACCTCGTAAAGGCACACTGCCGGAGGTGCTCGCCAGGTCGTGCTTCGTGAGGCCCATGCGGTTCTGTGGATGGAGGGAACGGCTCGGGTCTCAGGTCAGGAGAGGTCATACCAGTTCGGCAGACCAGCATGTCAGTTCGGGTTAGTACGTTCACGGGGGAGTGAGGTCAGGGTACTATATCAACGGAACAGAGTAGGTCAGATCAACATATCAGAGATGACAACCAGGATGCTACCGGCAGTCAAGTGGGCCGACCTTAACAGAGTCATTGGACAGGTGAAAGTTGTCAGCTGAGGACAGTGTCAGCTGCCTTACCGTTGTCTTCCACATGAAGCGCAGCGCCTCTGTTCGGTTCTTGTGATTCAGCAAAACGTGGAAAAGGAAGATGAAGAAGCCTTGTAGAGAGTTCAGGGTTGTGAAGACGACGGAGAAGAACAGCATTCCTGAAATGTTAAAAGGTTGTGTTATAACACATTCTATACCCGCACCCAATGGCATCGCCACCGACGGATGCCAACCATTCCAAATTACTAAGGCCGAATCCAAGTACACGAGTAATTTAACATGGGAAATATTAGAGATGGATGCAAATTGCTGGGGACAATATCCTTAGAGTCCTCACTGGTGGCGCGCCCATGCCAACACAACCGATATCAATCCGGTAGAGACAAGTAGTGAGACCTGGAGAAAACTCAAACGTCAAATAGCATACAGACAGACTAACCGTTGCTGAAGTACAGGAAGCCGAAGAGCCAGGTAGTTCCCAGGATGGCCACCAGGGAGGCGGAGCCGCGGATCCAGGTGGACGCCTGAGGAGGGGTCTTGGTGCTGCGGCTCTTGTTTGCACGTGCCGTCACCCGGAGCGCCATCACCAGCGCGCATATGTTCACCTGTTACGACAGAACAACGGTCACAACGGTTGACATATCGCGATTGACGCTATGGTCGAAAAATGCTGAAAGTAATACAATATAGGTACTTAGTATAGTTTATCGTATTCGTATCGAATATATATTTTGTGTATCCTACCGACAGCCAGTCCTCTGTCCCGTGTTATACCTATGCAAGACCAGGGACTGTTGGCGACCGACCACCATGACATTTGGCGGCCAAGCAGTTACCCTCAGGAATGGTGACCACTATCCATGGATACAGGCCTCCAGCAGCTTCGCCCTGCTGGATAATACTACAATATCCCTCAGTAAAATATTAAAAAATATATCTCAAATGGTAAAAAGGATAAAATAACACAACTTATCACTCTCCTTTCGAAAATAACTCTGAATTAAGCATTTTGTAGACAAACTTGAATACAAATTAGAGACATTTCAAAGAAAAGTAGATACAGGAAACTCCTTGGTCTTCTTCACAATCTGAGGAGGATAAATCAAGTTGCATAGGTACAGACCGTGTCCAGCTGCTTTTACAGAGGTGAAAAAAAGTTCCGACGCGCCAACGCAAGTCGGTGTCAGTTGATTGGGTACTGTGAGTTAGCAAAACGCTCTTGGTGATAACTACGCACACCAAACTAAAGCTTTGATGCCGCAAGAGCATGACAGGACCTCAGTAATTTTTAATTTGGCCCATCATTAGAATATCAGCGTAAAATGGCATGCATTCACTGTAAAAATAGTGGATTTTTACTTGAACATCACACATACTCTGTCAAAAACTGTGTGTTTTGATTTAGTGGCAGCGTTCCCTTAACCCGCGCTTGACCGAAGGGGGGGGGGGAATATTGCCCCCCTGCCGCTTTTTCTTGATAACTCACGAACCAATCAAAATATCAACCTAATTCTTTCAGTACCTTCCCGCACATTAATTATACATCGGTTGAATGATTTGGAAATGTTTCAGATTTTTTGGGGGATTGGTGGTGCCAGATAATGGTGCCAGGACCATTTTGTCCATTTTTTGCACCATTTTGTGGACACTTTTTTTGTAATATCAAAAACCGGAATATATGTGAAAGAGTGGTGTTCAAGCAACATACAAACCAAATTTCAAAAGAATATTACCATTTTTGACTTAGTCATAGCTTTTCAAGCACAACGAACTATGCTCGAATTTTGCAATAAAGTCAAAAAAATTGAAAAAACTGTGAAAAAGGAGAAACCAAAAGATAAACTGGAGTTAAACAAAATCAGACAGACATATAAATGTTCAAAAACAAAAACAAAAATATAAATTTTAACATTTTAACATTTTTTTGTAATATTTTGTATATACATTTTTTGCGAAAAATATCAAAAACTGAATATTTATGCGAATCAAATAAAGAACATCATTTTTACTAAGAAGCCTAAGAATGGTAACAGAAGACGTACACGTAACATTTTTTTTTCTTCTAATTTTGACAAGATAAAGACAAATAAATGTCAGCACTGTATTTCTGAGATTAAACTGGTCCCAAAACATGCCTATTTTGTTAAAATTTATCAATTAAAACATTTGACCTCATTTGACCTGAACTTGAACTCAGCTTGACACTTACTTCATTTAAATGTGCTCTGATGGTGCCTTGATTATCACTATCGATTATTTATACGTAACAAACAGCCCATAAAAAATATGTCACATGACTTTCAAATATCTGTTTCGGATAATTAACTTTTGTGACCTGATCTTGACCTTGACCTTAGCAAAAATCCTCTTTTTGCTCACGCGAGATGTGTTTCACACCTTTGGGGGCACTTTGGGTGATCATGGTTGCAATCAAAGGCTCTGGATGGAAAGTATGTTTCATAAACTCAAATGCCTCGATTTTGACCTTTGACCTGTCCTTGACCTGATATGGGACCTTGATTTAAAAAAGTAGCATAAGTGAGATGCGTCTCGATGAGAGCTTTCGAACGCCGCCTTGCGCGTCTCGCTACGATTATCGGTTCCGGAGATAACGAGGGGGCAATATTTGCCCCTTCCGGTCAATGGCGTTCGGATAAGACCCCGGTCAAGCGCGGGTTAAGCCAGAGTTTAGCGGTGAAGAAAACTCGGCGACATCGCCGCTGCCACATTACTAGCGTAATTCGTGTCGTGAGCAGGTCGAGCGTAATTTTTATTCCAGACCGCTACTCGCCACTATATTGGGAAAAGTGTGCATCTTAGGAATTTTTACACGAGACTTAGCGCGGGACCCTCGAATTAGGCCTTAGAGGGTCCTGTTTGAGGCTCATTTGCCGGTTTCTGTAAGCCGCATAGCCGGACATTAAGTATGTCCAGCTATCGGCTGGGGGAGCCGCGGGACCACCGGTTGACCACCCGAGCTGTGGGAATGCCAGGTGACCATCCGAGCTGCGGGACCGCCGGTGACCGCCGAGCCGCGGAACGCCGCGTGACTAATCCGCAGCTGCGGGACCGCCGGTGACCACCCGGAGCTGGCGGAACGCCGGTGACCACCGAGCTGCGGAACGCCGGTGACCATCCGAGCTGCGGGAAACACCGGTGATCACCCGAGCCGCGGCACCGCTTGTGTGCACCACCGTGCAACACCACCACTACACGAGCCATCGGGCTGCGTCAGGTCAGTTACTGTCTATGCGGTCTGTCCGTGACACCTTCAACTTGCCCCAACTGCCTCCAAGCCTCCTGCTAACTTCCTTCCGGTCGTTTTCCCTGTAGCTGCTCCAAGCTGCTCAAAGCTTCATCCAACTTTCGCTCGAAACCTCCTCTAAACTCTCCAACCTACTCCCGAGAAATCGAGTTGTGAGACAACCGGAGGAGGCTGGAGGAGTACATTTTTATGACAATTTCGTAACATGTATTGATGTGCCCCAGCACTTGGTGCGTAAGAGATGTGTGGGCCAGAGATGTTGTAGAAGGCCATGGATGATTTCTAATCCATGTAGAAGGCAATGCAAAGTGCTTTCCCCTAAGCGAAAAAGCGCAAGGTCGCAAACGCGCATTGTTTACCCGACGATTAACCGCAAAGGTCCAGTGTAAAAAGTCGCTACATTGACCACTTTTCGCCAGAAGTGGCGAGTAGCGGTCTGGAATAAAAATTACGCGCAGATCGATGAGTTACGTGAGACAGCGACAATTGTGGCGTTGTTTGTGCCAGTAGCCTAGGACCACAGGGTAGCTATGCCGCTGCGACCCCATTGGCCGAGTTGTCTAATGACGGCGGCCACACTGGTACTNATCTTAGAGTCGCAAATTCAAGGTCAAAGGATTTAGAGCAGGTCAAAGAGGTCAAGGTCAAACAGCAGACTATCAAGATTTGCATGCGAATTGGTACACTGGTAGACCTTGACCTCCTCATCATGCTCATAAAATATTAGTCACTCATTAAAAATTACAGGATTTAGAGCAGGTCAAGGTTAAACTGCGGACTATCAGGATTTGTATGAAAGTTGGTGAACTGGTAGACCTTGACCTCCTCATCACGCTCATAAAATATTAGAGTCGCTCATTCAAAATCACAGGATTTAGAGCAGGTCAAAGAGTTCAAGGTCAAACAGCGGACTATTAGGATTTACGTCAAAACTGGCACATTCATAGGGCAGAACCCATTTGTCACTGCCATAAGATCTAGCGTAATTTTTATTCCAGACCGCTACTCGCCACTATATTGGGAAAAGTGTGCATCTTAGGAATTGTACATGGAACTTAGCGCGGGGGACCCTCGAATTAGGCCTTAGAGGGGTTCCTGTTTTGAGGCTCATTTGCCGGTTTCTGTAAGCCGATAGCCGACATAAGTATGTCCAGCTACGGCTCGGGTGAGCCGCGGGACCACCGGTTGACCAAACCGAGCTGTGGGAACGCCGGTGACCATCCGAGCTGGGGACCGCGGTGACCGTCCGAGCCGCGGGAACGCCGGTGACCAACCCGAGCTGCGGCACCGCCGTGACCACCCGAGCTGCGGGAACGCCGATGACCATCCGAGCTGTGGGAACGCCGGTGACCACCGGTGACCACTCGAGCTGCGGACCGCCGGTGACCGTCCGAGCCGCGGGAACGCCGGTGACTATCCGAAGCTGCGGGACTATCCGACCGCCGGTGACCGTCCGAGCCGCGGGAACGCCGGTGACCATCCGGAGCTGCGGCACCGCCGGTGACCACCCGAGCTGCGGGAACGCCGGTGACCCACCCAGCTTGCGAGACCACCGTGACATCCGAGCTGTGGGAACGCCGGTGACCAACCCGACCGCGGACCGCCAGTGACCACCCGAGCTGCGAACGCCGGTGGACCACCCACCTGCGGGACCGCCCGGGTGACCGTCCGAGCCGCAGGAACGCCGGTGACCACCCGAGCTGCGGCACCGCCGGTGACCACCCGAGCTGCGGGAAAACCGGTGACCATCCGAGCTGTGGGAACGCCGGTGACCACCCGAGCTGCGGGACCACCGGTGACAGTCCGAGCCGCGGAACGCCGGTGATCACCAGAGCTGCGGCACCGCCGGTGACCACCCGAGCTGCGGGAACGCCGTGACCATCCGAGCTGTGGAAACGCCGGTGACCACCCGACCTGCGGGCGCCGCGTGACCACCCGACTGCGGGAACGCGGTGACCATCGAGCTGTGGAACGCCGTGACCACCCGACCTGCGGGAACCGCCGGTGACCCACCCCGAAAGCTGCGGCACCGCCGCGTGACCACCCGAGCTGCGGAACGCCGGTGACCATCGAGCTGTGGGACGCCGCGACCACCCGAGCTGCGGGACGGCCGATGACCGTCCGAGCGCGGGAACGCCGTGATCACCCGAGCCGCGCACCGCTGGTGACCACCGTGCAACCCACCACTCACGAGCCATCGGGCTGGTTTAGTCAGTTACTGTTATGGGGTGTTTCCTGCCACCTTCAACTTGCCAAATGCTCCAAGCCCCTCTAAACTTCCTCCGGTCGTTCCCGTGGCGGCTCCAAGCTGCTCAAAGCTCATCAACTTTTCGCTCGAAACCTCCCTCTAAACTCCTCAACCTACTCGAATCAGGGAGACAACCGGAGAGAGGCTGGAGGAGTACATTTATGACAATTTCGTAACATGTATGATGTGCCCAGGCACTTGAGTGCGCAAGAGATGTGTGGGACAGAGATGTTGTAGAAGGGAAGGCTTTCCTAAGCGCTTGCCTTCCCCTAAGCGAAAAGGCGCAAGGTCGCAAACGCGCACTGTCCACCCGACGATTAACCGCAAAGTCAAGTGTAAAAAGTCGCTATATTGTCCACTTTTCGCCAGAGGTGGTGAGTAGCCATAGATATATAGGACTAGATAGGACAGCTGGGTCCCGAGAGTACGTAACAGCGGCCGCCATCTGGGGTAGTCCTCGAACTTCTGTCGCCGTTGTTGACAATGATTGAGGTGGGTGTCTGAAGCGCGCGCGGCAGTGGTGATCCAGAAAGAAGGGAAGGGCAGGGGACCATGGCCCTCCTAGGCCTCGAACTTGAGGGGCACTCTGCCGCTGAGGCCACCCTGCCGCCTCGTGGGCACCCTGCCGCCTGAAGTGCACTCTGCCGCCTTTGGGGGCACTTTGGCCGCCTGAGGAGCACCCCTGCCGCCGAGGGGGCCTTCTGCCGCCTAAGGGGACGTTTGGCCGCCCTGAGGGGGCACTCTGTCGTCTGAGGGGCACTCCTGACCGTTTGAGGGGCGTACTTGGGCCGAAAGAGGCACTCTGGAACCGGAATGAGGCCCCCTGGCCGTTTGAGGGCACCATGGGGCCGCCTGATGGGACATTGCACTTGGGGGGGGGGCCACTCTTCACCTGGGCACTCTGACCGACTGAAGGTGCACTCTGAACCGGAGATGGGGCCCCCTGGCCATTTGAGGGCACCTATGGCCGCCTGATGGGACCACTTTGTCACCTGGAGGGAGGGGCACTCTTGCACCTGGGGAGGGGCATCTTGCCACCTGAGGGGACACTCTGTTCCGCCTGGGGCACTCTTTCCACCGGGAGGGGACTTACCCACTTGGGTAGGGTGGGGGGGTGCAATCTTGCCACGTTGGGGGGCACTCTGCCACCTGGTGAACACTCTGCCACCTTAGGGGGGGGCACTTTTGCCACTTGGGGAGGGGGCACTCTTGCCACCTGGGGGGAAGGGGCACTCTTGCCACCCGAGGGGTCACTCTTGGCCACCGAAGCACTCTGCCACCTAGGGGGAGACTTCCCACCTGTGGGAGACCAACTCTTGCCACCCGGGGGGGACTCTTGCCATCCAGAGGAGGCACTCTTGCCACCGGGGGGTGCTCTTGCTATCTGGCATCTCGGAGGGGGCACTCTTGCCACCTGGGGTCACTTTTGCCACCGGGGGGCATCTTGCCACCTGGGGGGCACTCTTCACCTTGGGTGGGTGGGGCACTCTTTCCACCCGAGGAACTAGCATCCGGGGCCGCTCTTGTCACCGGCGGGGATAACTCTTGCAACCCGAGGAGGCACTCTTCCACCGGGCGGGGGAACTCTTGCCACCGGGGGAGGGAGGGTTACTCTTGTCATTTTTGGGTGAGAGGGCCACTCGTTTCACCTAGGGGAGGGGCACTCTTGCCACTGGGGAACTCTTGCCACCTGGGGGGCACTGCTTGCCACCTAGGCCACCGCTTCCACCTAGGGGGGGCACTCTTGCCACCCGAGGGGCGCTCCGGCCACCTGGAGCACTCTTGCCACCGGGGGGGGACTCTGCCCACCTAGTTGGCCACTCTTGCCACCGGGGGGCACTCTAGCCACCGGGGGGGGGTTCTCTTGCCATCCAGGGTGCACCTTGCCACCGGGCCACTCTGGTCTTGCAACCGGGGGGCACTCTTGCCACCGGGGGGGTCTCTTGACACCCGAGGGTGGGGACACTCTTTTCCACCGGCGGGACTCTTGACAGCCGGAGGAGGCACTCTTACCACCGGGGCACTCTTCCGCCCTTGGGGGGGGCACTCTTCCACCCGGGGGGAGGTACTCTGCCATGGGGGAGCACTCTTGCCACCTGATGACGGGCGCACTCTTGCCACCTGGGCACTCTTGCCTGCCTGGGGGAGGGGCACTCTTGCCCACCTGGGGAAGCACTCTTGCCACGCTGGGAGGTGGGGGCACTCTTGCACCGAGGGGGCACTTTTGCCACCCGTGTCCACTCTTGCCACCGGCACTCTTGTCACCCGCGGGGAGGGAGGCTCTTGCACACGGGGTGCACTTTGCCACCGGGTGTCACTCTTGCAACCGGGGGGGCACTCTGCCACCCAGGGAGCCACTCTTGCCACCCCGTGGGAAGGGGCACTCTTGCCAACCGGGCAACTCTGGATACCCGGGGCACCTTACACCGGGGGGGGGCACTCTTGCCACCCGGTGACTCTGGCCTCCCGGGGGTACCCTGGCCACTGAGGGGCTACGCTGGCCGCCTGAGGGGGCACTCTGGCCGCTAGAGGGCACTTCTAGCCGTCTGAGGGCACTCTGCCGGCCGAGGGACACTCTGTTGACCTGAGGGACCTCTAGCCGCCTTAGAGGCATTCTGCCGTATGAGGGGCACTCTGGCCGCCTGAGGGCCCTTCTCTCTGCCTAAGTGGGCCCTTTGTCGCCGGAGGGGGCACTCTGGCCGTCTTTAGGGACGGGCCCCCCAAAAACGCGGCCTGCATTGCATGTAACTTCGCTTGATAGTTATGATCAAATCGTCAATTACTGCCTAGGTTCGGTACAAACATCCTCATATCTTCCATCCTTTCCGAAATTTCGCAGAAGAATCACTTTTCCATCATCAATCACACACCTGCCGTCTTTCCTGGCCGCAGCCCATAGCGCGCTTAGTGAGTCTACAATGGACTACCCAACAGGCGCCGGCTTTACGTACTAGCGAGCGGACCACTCCATTGGGCTGTCCTATCTAGTCTTTATATCTATGTGAGTAGCGGTCTGGAATAAAAATTACGCCTTGATTACCTACGGCAGCGTGACCACACCTTGGGATCTGTCCCAAGATCTTGTGATTCTGCCTCCATCCTTGGGACCTTGGGATTTTGGTTCTAAAGCTTGGGATATTGTTATGAAATCATAAATTTTCCATTTTCATACGGAAATGTGTTAAAACGTCAAATAAATTAGTTCACAACGTTGAAATACACCATTCAGGACATTACTGGGTACAACTATTCACAGTTTTCATTAAAAAATCACACCAGTTAATACAATTTAATAACGTTACAAGGTTCGTATGTCGTCGCAGCTGAGACTCATAAAATTGACCTCGAACCTAGACATCGATACACCAGTTCCTTGGATATGGATACGTATTACGTCGCACATGGCCAGAGCGACGGTGATTACAGCAGCAGGGTGGCCCCGCCGCCCCTTTATCCAGAAATTCCGAAAAACTTAGGAGAACGGGTGATTTCCCTTGTTTCAGGACACGCTGATTCGAATGCCGTGCTCAAAAATGCAATTTTAGATGATCCTATGCCCGCACCGACCCAAAGTGTGTCGCCGTTGTTGCCCAAATTTCGCATATTCTGTTTTTCACAGCCGTATTCGTCATGAAAACCGAATACATTATTGTCGGTATGCTGGAGCAGTCCAATGGTGTTCTTCACGCGCAAACCCCAGCCCTGTATCGTTTTCCAATTTCCCCTGGCGAGGCTGAGAAGAAGGTAAGTTAGAGGCCCGGACAGGCAGCGCCACTATACGTTATATTGCAGATGGTGCCGTTGTCGAGTATTGACGGCAGCCAGATGCGGCAAATGCGTCCTATTTCGGACACCTGTTCATGAAGGTCAGAATATGCCACAAGAAAATGATTTGAGATATATTTAAAGACAGTGGTATGTCAACAAGGACTACAATTTGCATAATTCAAGCACACATTTCGATTAAATCAAGCGATGAGCGTTAAACAGTAAGCACAAATAGTCCGACTGGCCCAGACATAATGTTGTAGCCTACTGGCTAGCCGTGCTGCTGACAAGTGTTACAGCGCATCGCCATGTCATGTTGCATCTTATCTCTGGAATTCGCTATCACATCGCCTGGATCACAGGATTACTTCTTCTCGCGCCGGGCACGCCACGAAAGGCTTTCTTATTCAGCGCCATGCCGTCTTGGCGGGTGACACCGGCTACAGCGGCGACAGCCTCGGTTGTTAGCTCTACAGCGCGCTCAGTAGACTGTGTATAACATCGCATTCCGGTTCTTAGTAGCGAGGTTTTCTAGCTTCTCCAGCTGCTCCTCACACAGCCTCTTGACATACGGCGGCTCTACGTCATCGCCTGCCTCTACGGCGCTCCGGACGTCCGCCAGCTACATGTAGTTGTCAGCATTGGCGTTTACCTTCTTCACTTTGTACGGACGGATGTTGTTGTTGTTGAGCTGAGCGCCCTCTCAGCCTAGCTCAGCGGTGCTTTCTCAGCCGCCGCCCCAGCTGCCGGCAGTGCCAAGTCTGTTGTGCGTAGACTTTTTGAGCGCCTGTTCTATGCTGACCCGGACTATGTTCGGTTGAGACTATGTTGACCGGAGTATGTTCTGACCCGGACTATGTTGACTCGGTTGAGTAACATAAGCCGCGTTGATCTGAGATCTGTGGCGGAGGCTGTCAGTACTGTCAATATCTGTGCTAGGAAGGCGTTTTAAGTCCTGTCAGCTGCCATGGATGCTGGTGAAGTCACCAGAAAGAGGGTGCAAAACGCTATGGATAAAACAAGAAAGGCCAAATAGAAGGTGTAGCGCAGTCCACCGCTGGTTGTGTCGCGCTGTTCTGTGATGGGCGCGACGATCAGACGCTCTGCCCATGGTGTCATGTGGAGACAAGAAGCGCTACGGTAAAGTGACAACGTGTCGGTCTACAACGGTCTACAACGACAACGTGACTGTCAACAACGTGTCGGTCAACATGCATCCAGGAGATGTCTACGTTGGCCATTTCAGCTGCGACGGTAGCCACACAGGGCAAGCGGTGACCGAGCTCGAGTTTACTTCTGAGCGAGAATCAGTTCCCTGAGCGCTCGCCTGGGCTGCACGCGCTCGGGAGCGCTCCCGCTTTGTCTCTCCCGTGCCGCCTTTAACCGCTTGCGGCTAGCGTGATATTCACATCGTGATCTGAGTGACTAACCTGAACTGAGTGATTGTGAGCCGAGTGATTGAGGGGTGCAGCTGTTGTCGGCATCGGCGGCGGACGTCTGCTCACTGATGAGCTAACTACCGGACTCAGACACTCAGACAGAGAAGGCAGGCAAGAAGGATTTCGTACTTACGTTTGCAGAGATTAGTGCTCTCGCGCTGTTCGCACTACGGAATCTCGACCATCAATCACCATGCACCGTGACCTACTCAAGGCACTGCTCCTGCTGCTAATCGTCCGACAACTGGTCTCGGTCGCCCAGCCCGCCCCGGACCCGTGGCGGGCGCGCGCCGGCCGCACGGGGTCTCGCTGTCAGTGGGCCGGGCGTGACGTCACGCCTGACCCGGTGAGCGGCGGCGGGACCACCCAGCCGGATCAACAGACGCCGGGCACCGCGTCAGATGTCACCGCCAGTGGCGCAGCAGCACCCGGCCGGCCGCGCCACGCGCACAGGCGGTCGCGGCCGAGGACGCAGGCGGGGCTGCCGCGCAGGGAGGATATGGACGAGGACCGGCCAGGTTAATGACAGCCTCCTGGTGAGTCATATAAATATACAGAGCTTGAAAAACAAGACCATTGATCTGCGCCAAGAACTTGACGTACATGATTTTGATGCCGTGTCTATAAATGAAACGTGGCTACGGAAATCGACTACCTACATCATGTCGTTTCCAGGCTACACACTACTCAGATCNTGAGATTCTGTGGGATAACATTGGTGATAGGGAATGCTGATGTTTACTGAAAGCACAAATGAGCTGTCCCGGTCAGTAGTGAACTGACACAGACATAGCACAAGTCCATTTTTTACTATGAGGTTGTGCTTCTTCTTGCAGTGCTGGGAAATCCGCGTGGTAACGAGAATCCGTTCCTGTTGACGTTCGGCGTGATGTGGTATCGGTGGCACAACCACCTGGCCGGCTTCATTGCCCAGCAGCACACCGACTGGTCCAGTAAGTGGCTTACCTCAGCACGGCTCAGCCAAACAGCTCTCACATCTTAGCAAGCACACAGTCCTTAGAGCTTCAAACTATCGTTGTAAAAGTTGTTGATTTTCTCCAGTTATCTGACATCATGATTAACCTATATCAGTTAACGTATTATGCTTGGAAGTCTTAAAAGTGTCATTTCAGGCTCAAGCATTGAAAATGATAATACAAATAGAATAACAAAATATAAATAATAATAATAATAATAATAATAATAATAATAATAATAATAATAATAATAATAATAATAATAATAATACATAAATAATAATAATAATAAAAATAATAATAATAATAATAATAATAATATAAAAAAATAAAATAATAAAAATTAATTATTATATTATTATTATTATTATAAAAAATAACTATTCATAATTATTCATCAATAATTATAATAATAATAATAATAATAATAATAATAATAGTAATAATAATAATGAATAATAATAATAATAATAATAATTTAAAATATAAACTAATAATCATAATTATTTACAATCATAATAATAATTCATTAATCATAATGTCTGTTGAATAGTCGTCGCTAGATGGCTTTGTACAGCCCATTCGCTGTGCGAATGTTGCGCTATGTTTTCGTCATTTCTTCTTTCGTCGCTCTCTGCTACAGTCTAGGGTAGATGATCCGTCCACTCATGTCGCTAGAATCGGATCGATCGGTGCTGCACCAGTGGAATCTAAGAAGCAACTTATTACTAAGTTCACCCCCCCGATAGGTGTCGCAAAGGTCATGAACACACATCGAGTTTGGGCAGCCACTGAACTGGTACCCGCTGTGCCATGCGGCCCGGCGTGGTGGCAGCTGTGACCTGACCTTGACGTCACCCGCGGGCCGTAGTTCGTAGCGGGAGCCGAGAAAGGGGAGATTAGTGGGAGATTAGGTCGTCCACTTGGGTAAACATTACGGGGGTTGCCGAGAGCTTGGAGCCCTGCTTTGGAGCTACCGCGGTGATGAAAGGGAGGAAAATGCAGGTTTCATAGGCAGCAGGCTGATTATCCCGTCATTGGCTGGAGAGAGTACGAAAAAATGCCCTTCTAACGGGACTTTTTGTTAAGGAGCTAAAAAATGAACACGATACCAACACAAAAATTTCGTTGACTTCTCCTACGAAGATTTTACGGCTTCCTGCCAATTAACAAATGAAGCAATTTTGTCGAAAAATGCTGAGATATAGTAAATTTAGTGACGTAACCACACACAGCTTTGACGAAAAAATTCGCTAAATTTACCAGTTCGAACAAAAGCTTTATATGAGGCAAAATGCAAGTAAACAAAAACGAAGATGGCAAAGGCTAGAAAGTCATTATCACATATTTTTTAGTGTTTGTTTTTTGTCCACTTAATATTTAAAACTGATTTATATTATTAATAACACCATCTAAACCAAAATAATTATTAATTTTATTAAAAAAAAAAAACGGAATACATGGTGGAAGAACTACGCATTGAACAATAACCAAACTACAGTTGTAAACAAATATTTGTATTTGTGACTGATTCATAGGCTCCCTAGGTTAATAGGTATGGATGATCACCAAAGTGTAAATGGGGATGATCACAAAAGTGTATTTGTGCAAACTTCATGACGTTATATTCGATAAATAACGTTTTGCTTTAATTGACCAGATAAAAACAAAATAAAATGCCTAATGCTGTTCTTTTAGAACAAAAATTGTCTAAGAGCATGTTTTTTATTTATAATTTATTGAAAGTCAAATTTAAAACTAATATGACCTGACATTTAAAATTAAACTGTAACGTCACGCAAATGCAGTCAGGTGGTTAACCCGCCATTGGCTGGGGGGGGCGAAAAACGCCCCCCCTCAGGGATTTTCACAATAGCGTCACAAACGAACAGCGCTATCAACGCCCAAACTTCGGGTACCTATCCTACATCAATTTGGCGTCTTCAATGCAATTTTGAAGAAAAAAAAATCGTCGGGAATTTTTCGAGCTATATCGAATTAGTGACGTCACTACACACCACTTTGGCGCCAAATATCAGCTAAGCTCTAACAGGCTGTAAATAGACCATTCCTTAAGCAAAAAAGCATTTCAAAACGTCAAAAGATAGAAAATTGCCAAGAGGGTAGAAATGCTATCTCGGATTTGTGAAATTTTTTTTTTTGTTTTTTTTGTGGATTTTGACCCAAAAAAACAAAAAATCAGTTTTTTGGAAAAAATGTCCACAAATCAACATTTTTAAATTTTCAAAAAACCGGAAGTATGGTAAGAGAGCCACATTATTTACTTTACCCAAACAAATTCAAAGCCATATCTATTTTTGCATTCCACTGATTGCTTCCCAAGTATTGTATTACTATGACTTCACTTTTTGAAAGTACGTTTTTGGGGGCTTTATCGACAGATTACATAAAAATAATGGTACCACTGTGTTGTAGATGGACAAAAATTTGATTATATAATGGCATTTTATTTACATTTACTATATTTTCAAATTTGACCTCTAATGACCTGACCTTGACTTATATCAGGTCAGATCTGAAAATAACTGCTATAATTCAGTTTATTCTGTGTAAGATAACCCATTTAAAAACATGTGTCGCATGATCCTTGCAATTAGTGACCTGATATGACTGACCTTGACCTTGCTGACATTTTCACTTTTGCTTATACGAGAGATGCACTATACATTGAAGAGCACTTTGTGCGATTTTTCGTCTCAATATACGGCTTTGGATGGGAAGTATGTCCAAAAAACTAAAATAACTACCGTTTGACCGTTTGACCTGACTTGTGACGTGAACATATGACCTATTTTTAATCCAAAAATTTTTTCCGAAGTTTTTTTGTTTTTTACGGGGCTTTTAGGAAAGTTTTTTTTTTGGTTTTTCCTCGTTGGAAGGGGAAAGGGGTTTTTTTTTTTTTGGGGGGGGATTGGGCCCCTCTTTTTTTTGGCGGCCCGGTTCCCCTTTTGCTGCGATAATTGGTTCGGGAGATAAGGTTAGGGGGGGGGGGGCGTTTTTCGCCCCCCCCCAGCCAAATGGCGTTCGGCTTGAACCCCCAGCCAATGCCGGGTAAACGATAACAGATTATATAATTTTACGTGTAAAATATATCGTAACGCATGGTGAGCATTCTTGCATAAATGTTTGCGCATAGCGACCTTTTGGATGACATGGACCTTTTAAACAATTCTCACTGTAAGCTATGTGGGACGTTATTTTTATATTCGATACGCTTTGGGTGATCATGGTCGCAATCGAAGGCTTCTATGGAAAGTATGGATCATACACTCAGATACCTCAATTTTTGACCTTTGACCTAACACATTGACCTGACATATGACAGGCGAAAAACACATATTAAAGCCTTTGTTAGATTCGCTTGTTTGAGACCTTTTCGAATCACCACATGTCGGCGTTTAAATCGGGAACCATTTTAGTTCGGAAGTATAGACAGGGGGAACGCCCCCCCCCCCCCCGCAATGGAAGGGGGCTGGAGATCCCAGCCAATTGCCGGGTTATACGAGGAATGAGGTTACCTGGTGACCAAAATGAAACATTCGAAGCTTGTTTTCCCACGTTCCACAATTCGCCGAGCTATACGTTGAGCTTCGACGTAGCTGAGGATATTAATGGTCGAAAAAATGCACACGAAGTCATAAAAATGTTTTCGCCGCTTTGCGTTGCAATTTGTTATGATTGCTATTATTATTGTTATTATTTTCAGAATCAACACTTTTGATTAATCATAGCCGTAGACACGGGTATTAAGTATCATAGGGCCCACCATTCAATGGACACATTTTTGGGTCCCTACCAATAATGGTTGCTCAGGTGTGCGTTCAAGGCCTTTAGCGAACACTTTTTGGGGGTCATTGTTTCGCTTTTTTCACGTGTCTCAAAGTTCGAAGAGGAAAAACGTCTTGGTCTTTAGCTGTTGTAGCTGTGTCAAGTCCATCAGCATTCCAGTGAACTATACAATTGAAATTCACAGCATGCTTCCGAGCCAGCTCTTTATTGAAAAATAGTAAAAAAATTTGCGCAAAATAGTTTCTTTAAGTAACAGAAAAGTTATATTGTCGTTTTTCTCGGCAGTCTCTGGCTCAAACACCGGCCGAATATCCTGGTCAATGGTCACACTCGGCTTGACACCCTCGCCTGGGCTACACGATCACGAATGCTAACCACTCGACGCCGGACCGACCTGATACATATGGCACAATGCCCTGAGCATATGTGCCAGATGTCCTGATCGCGCAATGAATGTCAAGAATACTCCCGTCTTTGTGGGCAGCCCCTCACAACTGGTAACGGAAATGATGCCAGAGATCGGTTTTCTTCTTTCCAAAAGTTGGTCCAGTTAGAGGTGCCAAAAATAAGTAGCAAATAATCTGATTGACGATAATTTTATTTCTACGAAGATTATAGCACCTCCTACCGACAGCGCTGGACACTACTATGCACCCTGTCCACAGAGCCTTTGTGAGGGGTCAAGCTCATTAGGGGCCAGACGCCAAGGGTGGGCCTGAGGGTCAGTCGCTACCCTACCTCCCCTGTTCACCATCCCCACCCTGCACGGTCAACGTAGGTAAATCGGACACGCTTCAACCGGGGCAAGGTGTTATCACACCTCTCCTATTTCAGCCATTCTACGGCCTCCCCAAACAACATATTTTTATCCAGCCAGTTCGATTCATGCTGATCCCACTGCGCATACGCAATCAGCTGTCAGAACAGCCCGGCAGCGCGAGCGGCTGTAGTCAGCCCCGCGCCCGGAGTACCCCAGTCAACTTTCTCATCCCCCACTCCCTCCCCCCTCCTCTTCCACCAACAGCTTCGAGGCAGAGGTCAGACGGGTTGCGCATCCCCTAGTTCCGCGTTTTTCCTCCAGTGCGTTAGAGGGAATCAAGTGGGTTTCTCCAATTCCAGCACTGCAGCAAGCCCGCAACACCTCGTCCCATAATCTGACCCGCCCGGACTTGCAACGTCTGCGCCCACCTACGGGGAAAGCTGCGCTACTTACTAGTTTCGGTTTTATACTAGCCCTGGGACGGAAATTGACCCTAGACTGTACGGCTAGTAGATACTGCAATCGTTTGTATCACACGCTTTGCGACTGAGACTATACAAAGTTTGTGATTTAAAAAAAAAATCATAATCATATGTACCTGTCGTAATAACGGCCATGGGCGAGATAAACCATGATCCGCGCTCATCGAGCCGCCTGATGACCGCCGCCCTGCAAATGCTCGGCAGGTGAACGAGTGTTCAACGAAGCACGCAAATGGGTGATCGCCACCCACCAGCACATTGTCGTCAACGAGTGGCTACCCCGCTGGCTTGGAACTCCGCTGGACAAATACCAAGGTAATTAGTTTAGGTTTTAGTTTATCGATATAAATTATACTTGTTCTATTCCGGCGTCCATGTCTCAACTATAGTTCAGGCTAAGTTTGCAATAGTGTGCGGTGTGCCAGTTTTAGACAAGTGTCAAACAAGGTTCACATTGTGATGGGCATAGACTGGTCACGTTAGGGTGAGTAGGTAGGTAGGTAGAAGGTACTTTACGGCCAGGTGCAGGTCAAGTTTGTTTTTAAATCATATTAATCATATTTATCTCAAGGCGTATCATGGTACCCGACTCCTGAGATCTCCGATAAAATCAGCAAAGTAAAACGTTAGTCAATTCCTATTTATGGTTCTTTATACAAATTGTTGTATTACTTATGAACATATAAGACCATCATTTACGGAGTACATATATGTTTGCCGAGATAACGTTCTAACTCATTGATCCAAAGGGTTCAACAACTCGCATGTGACAAAAAAAAAATCACTTAAAAACCTACTAGAATGCCTTTCGTGTAAGACGGCTTGGTTAGCATGTCCTTTCAGTGCACTATGCGAATACACCAGAGACTATCATGGGTGCCCAAACCCCAAGCCCAGACCCAGCCGAAAAACCACATGAACACCAATCCCAGACCCAGAACAGAACCTCAATTCACAAATCTAATATTGATATCCATGAGCATTGGGGTCCCATTCAGAGTAAGGCAGATAATTATTTCACAAAAATTTGCAACCATTTTCCTAGCATCTACATCGCTTTTTTGACTTTCATATAATCTAACGAGAAATAATATTAGGCACCTACCTTGCTGTTTCTGTTAATGTTGAACTACAAGTCGAAACACTTTGCGGTCAACATTATCATATTGTGATCAGGAACCTAGGGATCAGACATGGTTTTAAAAATATCTACTGCCCTATTACCACGATTTATTTCGTTGGTCATATAAATTACAAAGTCTTTGTTTTAAGTTGTCCTATAGCATTATACAATAACATATTTACCTGGGGTAAACATCTTGGTGTCAAGTAAAAACATAACTCTTTAGCGACATTGATTCCCAAAATTGCCATACCCATGCCCGCCCAGTAACACCTATTGCAAAAGTCAAAAAGTGCATACCCAACCCAGACCATTTGGGAAGAATTGAGTGGGCCACCCATGTCCGTGCACCAGGCCCATGATTATATCGGAACTACGTCCTTGGAATTACACCTCCATTCGTCTGGGATGATGTTTCGTTTTCGTATCCGGAAGCTAGCTTTGAAGTTTATACTTAAAAAAGCCTTGCATTAAAGCGCACTCGTTTAATTAAAATTTGTCAACATTTGTCCCATCCGGTTGCTGTCTGTCCGGCTGCTGCACGCATGAATCTAATGAAGCTATACTTGCCCTCGTCCCCCGATACCGGGGCGAGGGGCTATAGTAATTGCATTGACTCCACTGCGTGCAGCACCGACAGACAAGATACAGAGACAGAGGGTGGTCAGTGTGATTAAGTGGAAAAAAACATATGGTCTACACCGTACAACGCCGCAACCTTAACCCCCAAACCCATGGTGGGCACCCCAAACCCATGGCGGGCGCCCTTCAAACCCATGGTGGGCGCCCTTAAACCCATGGATGACGCCACAAACACGTGAAGAGAGCAAAAAACGCCTCAATTTCGGGAAGTGCACCCTGATGCCCAAAAATCATTCTGAACTACCTTAATTCGGAAGGACTCCCTCAAAACTCAGAAGCGCGCCCTCGAACACTATTAGGCATGCGCACCGAATCTGAGGAGGGCGTCAAAATCTAAGAAGGGCACCCAAAAAACATAGAGGGTGTCCCCCAATTTCATGGAGGGTGCTCCCAATCTAGGGAGGGAGTCCCGATGCCCAAAAAGCACCCCAAACTTCGGAAGGGCGCCCGGAAATTCGGAATTGCGACAGGAAACTCGGAAGTGCGCCCTCAAACACGATGAGGTGCACCCCAAATCTCGAATCCAATGTTCGAATTTATGATTTTTAGGACTCGTGACCTCTTGACCTATTTTTTATGAGTGACCAGGACACTTTTTATTGAAAGCAGAATTTCCATTTGAAAAAGATTCGAGCGTGATGAATGGTCTTTCAGATAAATCAATAAAAACAATGACTTTCGGCATCAAAATATTATTTGGAGCCTCACAATATCGACCCTCTGGCGGCTCTCTTCTGAAAAGTACACGAGCCTATATCTTGAAAACCGCTGCTCGGATAATTTTTTCGTTGTCACAGCGTGCTTCCTCGTCTATAATAAGCCTTAAGGCCAAATTACACATAGGATTAAATTAAAATATTTTGTGTCTGTTTTTGGTCGATATATCATATTGGGATGCTAAAAAATCATACTTTGAGACCGAAAGGCGAAAGCCACCTTTGTATTTGTCAATCTGAAAGAACATTGACCAGGCTTGAATCGTCTTCAAACGGAAGTTTGACTTTCAATTGAGGAATTGTCCTGGTCACCCATAAAAAATAGGTAAAAAGGTCACGTGACAAAAAATGAAAAACGTTCCTCGGTTCAATGCAAATATATTAAATAACATGTTTGATGTCGTAACTATGATGGTTTGTGAACTAGAAACCGCCAAATGTAGGCCTGCTGAGTGACCTCAGAAAAGTGCCCGATGCTCTATCTTGAAAACCGCTGCTCGGATAATTTTTGCGTACACGAGGCTGGCTCTCCCGCTAATTGATGCGAATCCAATTTGACCAAATCCAGGCGCACATAATTATGGTGGCGTTATTTTTTAATTTGGGCTTTGGTAAGATCTATCGTGGAATACCTCAATTTTCAAGTGGTCCAGTTAATAAAAGACAGTATTATTATATACCTAAAAGAGGTCGGGGGTTTTAACCCTCGCCCTACACAGGACCCCCTGAGGCTTTTATTGCATAACTTTTTACACATGCGGCTGATCTTGTTTAAATTTTAAGTAGCTGAGGTTACAGAAATTATACGCATGCTGGCAAAATTTTATTGAAATTGGTGAAGTGGTCTAGGAAATAATCACGTTTAAGTGACGGCATGTTGGTGGAAAAACGACAAATGTTGAAAATAATCGTAGAAAACAGAGTTTTGCTGCAATTTGCAAACAAAAAACATGAAAAATAGACAACAGTTTTTAAATGCTATTCTCAAATTTTCAAAGTTTGTTTTTTTGACCCCCCATTTTGTTTGGAAAAATCACCACAAAATCAAAATTTTCACAGTTGTTAAAAAACGGAATATATGCAAGAGAACTAAGAACGCAAGATACTCAAACCCAATTTCAAATCAATTACTCTGATTTTTACTGAGTGACGGCTCCCGAAGTGTAAGAATCCTGTGACGTAATTTTTGTATTTTTTTTTTTTTTTTACTTTTGTGACCGGATACCCAAAAAATAATACTTTTGTATTTCTGAGACAAAACTGGTCCAGGTACATACCTTTGTACTTACATTATAAATTTCTAATTTTGAGGTTTCTGATCGCTAATTCCGGACGTGAACATCGAGTCGAGGTTTCATGCAAATCGTCATTGCAATTATGCATTCTATGGTGACGATCAGTCATTGACTAACTTGACCTAACATTGATCTATGGTAAGATAGATAGATTTAAGCGACCAACGATTTTAAGCTATACCAATATGCTATAATTTTCGCCATACTTTTAAATAATGGCGACGATAGGGAAACAGAACAATACTCGGCTAGATTTGTCGACCGTGGTCGATATTTGAGGTAATTTAACTGACGGCTGGAAGATTACCCGCTGACCTGAAACATACAAATTGGATACCGTTAGATTCCTCACATGACGGTCAGCATGCTGGTTTTTACTGCGTTGCTCTATGTTGCTTGGTCTGGAAGTTAACAGGGGGTCTTTTTCAAATCCCCCCCCCGTAGGGCGAAGGTGAGAAAAGCTCCCGCATGGCTAGGGTTAAAGTTTCAAAACATTGAAATTTGCATACCAATTTTATATCAAATTCATATATGTTTTACAATGGAATCTTTTGATATACAAGTTTAAATTATTTCCATAATTTTGATGAGGAGATATTGCCCGCTGAATGCTGAAAGTTTTGGCAAGGTTTGAGCCAAATAAAAAATGGCTCTAACTAAAAAAAAAAACATTTAACGGATGAAGCTGAAAATTTCACAACGTGAATTTACGGCCCAGATAACCCCAAACGCATAGTTTGATCGAACTATGAGAATTAGGGTGTTATTTTTTGGTCGATCTTTCGTTGGCTGCACCGGGTTACCCAGGTCACGTGACCTTGAGATCAAGGAGCAGCCTTCAGGGGTCATGCTATGTATCATTTAGTGCAGCTCGACGAGGCAAATATAATTATGTTCAGTTAAGCTCTTTATCGCAGTTACGTGCAAAGTTATTATAAAATACGTTCTGGTGACCATTATTTTTCCAAATTCAAAAATATAAATACAATATTAAAAGAAACAGTTTATCTCAAGATTTTAAATACCAAAAGCCTATATATTAAAGTCAATCCAGGCAAGGAAAAACATCATAAATTGTAGTGGCCACATGATACAAAATGTGATTTTAATTAAAACCGTTCTTTTAATTTCATTTGGGGGGGGGGGAATTTGCAAAAAATATTATATCACATTAATCTATACCTTATAATGATTTTTATGATATATAGGTTGGTATGACTCCTATAACTCCTATTGTTAAGATGGGAGATATCGCCCGCTGAAAATTAAAGTTTTGAGCAAAATCGAATAATGTCTTGAGGCTATAACTCGACAACCATTTGACGGATGAGGCTGAAATTTTCACAGCGTGAATTACGGCCCAGATACCTCTCAACCGTAGTTTAATTAAAAATTATGATATAGCTATATGGCTTGGTCGATATGTCATGGAATGCCCCACGTACAAAGGATTCGATATGAGCCAACGACGGTTGCGCTTTTTATCACATAGGATTATCACTTACTTGTGGGGCCTCCTCGACCTCGTTGCTACCCGTGCTTAATCCTCCTCCAGGAAGGAGGGGCGTCTTCCTGCACGGTTCGATGTTGACCAAATAATGCTCGATAATCTGGTTGGACGCGCTCCACAGCACAATTTACCACCGCGCTATCTTCTTCACACAGCAACCGGCTCCATATGTCATGCATGGCGCCTGAGCGCATGGTCGCCCGAACACGTTGTCGCCCGAGCACGTGGTTTTATCGCTAAGTCTGTAGACATTCACTCTGCGATATCAGTCACCGTTGGCAGCCAGGGGCTCCGCCACCGGGGGTCGGTGGGGGGACGTGTCTCCACGGAGGGACGTGTCCCCCCACCCAACATTTTCGGATTTTAACATTAGGCCTATGAGCATTGCATTGAAAGAATGCACTTCAGGATGCCTCCGTCCCCCCTAACTTTCGGGAGGTGGTGCCGCCCTCTTCACACAGCTTTCACCGTGTGAAACATGACGCAACCCTCTATTACGAGCGAGCGCGAAGCGCTCACTTGTCCATCCGTGAGTAAGGGGAAAAATATGAATATGAGCAGCCCGGCCCGGCCCGACCCGGCTCGTGGCGACGCTTTTGAAAAGCTCATATGCCTGCAACCGCACATCCGATTGACAAGCGTTTTTGTTTTGCTGAGTAGCCCCATCCAGCCAGGAATGTCATTTTCTGAAAATGATTGGGGGTTGTCTTAATGCTAACTTTATATCTCATAATTCCATTCTTACCATGCAACGCAATAGGCCTAATGTACAAAATTGACATCATTGAGGGGGTCCCGGCCACCCCTAAAATATACAAATCGACACCCATGCATCCAACCTGTCCTGTTTGAAACCAGTGCCGACTCACGTCAGTATTGACTCCAACTGCGTGTGGTGCGTGCCGCGTGAGGGTCGTTAAAAGCGTTTTCTCGCATAAAACAACAACGCAGAAAACAAACAGTCTGTGTACCCGTGTTTGTGGGATCCCAGATTAGCTTTTGAGGGTCGTAGTGGTAAAGCGCATCGGCTACTGATGCGTTTTACGACCCGGTAGCCGGGTCGTAAAACGCAACTGGAAATGTGTGACTTTTGTACACGGCATCTGACTCCATAGCAGAGTGATATCTCGCGTTTCCGGAGTAAAAATTGATATCTGTGTAGTGTAGTGGAAATGTTTGGCTGAAAGCGGTGACCGAATCTCGAAGCATTTCTGTGTTTGTGACTAGCTTCACGGACATGCAACTTGCATGGTAGAATGCGATGTCTTTTGGACTGAGATTGTATCCTTTTAATGTGTTTGATGGCTATTGCCATGAGATTGAGATTGTATCCATGAGACACTGCTCCTGTTCCCTGCAGGTTACGATGACTCGGTGGACCCGCAGATCACGCACGTCTTCCAGTCTGCTGCGATGCGCTTTGGACACACGCTGGTGACATCTGGCGTATACCTGAGAAACTACAGCAGGGAAGGATGTCTGCCCGAGTCCTTCGGCTTCCTGCCTGGCACGGACCGACACCAGATCAAAGGCGTGCGACCTCAATTCCTTCTGGGAGACCAAGGTAGCCAAGACAGCGCACTCGAGTGGCGGGTCATCGCCACGCCGTATGTTGGGGCGTGTGACGCGACTCAATGATCTGACGATCCGACGAACTTTGAGCTTAACAGTGCACTTTTTTCGGACAGAAATAAACTTTGTTCTTTTTTTTTCGGGGAAAAAATCGCTTTTCCGGAGATGAGAAAACAAAAACGTGAAATATGTTTTTCGGAGAATAAAAAAACGCGCAGCGAAAACACGATATTCCGTAACATGACATATATGACATAATTGGAAGTTTGCGCCAAGAGCCCACATGGGGCCCATCTTTGGTTGCGCAACACACCCACAAACACATATTACACACACATACAAAGTTTGGCTTCGCAGGGCAGTGCACCCACACACCATTGATGCATATCATCTTCAAACCAGCATTTATTACCTGCAACCCAACACTACATCATACAGTGAAGTGCCCCTACTCTATAACATACCCATGTATGTACATTCGGAGCACGCTTTCTCGTTGATGCAGCATTCTGCATTGCAGAGACAACACGTTTACCTTACATTATCATATACTAAATAGAGGAAATCAAATTGTAAACCCACAGAGGGGCCCATAATGAATCTGTGACCATTTCAGCTCACGTTTTAAAAAAATTATTGTACCCTATGAACCTATTGAAAAAATATGAAAACGCTAGTCCCATGAGTACTTGTAAGCTAAGCCCTTTCCCGTAAAGTGTTCGATCCATCCTAGCTTGAGAAGAAATTAAGGAGGGATGCACTTGTTTATTTCCCGGCAAATAATCCAGTGACCTTACAACTACGCCTACTGAAAATGAGTTGCCGTAACCTAGTCCTACTATGTTTAATAACCGAGTTTTATGTTCATGACCCTACCTCTATTTCCCGTGTTAAATTCAAACTTCTTTTAGATGTCCAGCCTGTAGCCATTACAAATTTATAAACCTCAATAAGGATCTCTCCCAGGCTCCTTATATTGCAGTGGCAACCATGTCAATTGTCTTCAGGTCGTTCCTCATACTCCAGGTATTTTGATCCGTTTACCATGTTGTGCCTTTTTTGTACCCTTTTCTAATAACCAACAATCTGTTTTGTACGTTGGAGACCATGCTTGCACACAGTAGCTCCAAAAGTGGTCTTACATATGCACAATATTTAGTTTAGTAATCACATTTTCATTTTTTGTATTACACATATAAGTAACAATAACATTTATCTCATACCATCTCGCAGGGGCGTCACCGATAATTCTTGAATGGGGGGGGGTCTGCTGAAATGACAATTTAAGCCTTTGTAACATTTGTAATGCAGATTTCCATGTTATAGAAGGTATTTAGTTACATAGATAACAGTAGTACTACTGTTATCTATGTTAGTTACTAAGCGTCGCGCGCATTTTTTTCGGGTTTGCTTGATAAAACCCATCAATATAGGTCCTCGAAGAGGATAAGAGCCTAAAAATACGAATCATTCAGTTCAGTGTCACGACGAACCAAAGACGATGTCGATGGCTTCGTTATGACGATGGCCACTGATGTGATGCCGCGAAGTGGCTTGATAATGTTAATTTTTGATAGTGGAAAACGACATTTTCATATTGGAACCAGACTGTAATTGGAGCCAAGCCTCAGGTAACCCTTTCCCCGGTTGCACGCTTGGTATAATGACAAATATTGAAATAAAGATAGTTTTTATACACATTAGCCTCGGGTTGAAAATCATGACGTTTATACTAAGATAATTGTTTTTCACGTTCAGCAGGGAACGCGCGGGTGGGGGGGGGGGGGGCATTACTGGTTGAATGCCCACCCCCAGATCCTACTGGGGTCATTTGCCCCCTGTGTCCCCCTGGATCAGCCAGTGAGTTCTATGTTTAATGCTTACACCAAATGCGACTGCTCTATGCCGGAAAAAGGGATATTTCCATCACGCGAGCACTTTCCAAATAAGCGTGTATTTTGCGTTTTGTCGAATGGATGCACTAACCGTTTTCATCGATGATTATTGCGCAAATGTTTTTAGAACATTTTAAAATGTTATAAAATGTTTAGAGTACGCCTTTTCTTAATGCAAAATATCGGCATCTGTTCAATGAACGTGCATTAGGTGCGATGGTCATATCGTCAGCATACTGGAACTTAGACCTATTTAACACTGACAAAATTTCATTAAACAGAATATTCATCTGTTCATATTGCAACGGCAGTCAATGACATCGGCAAGGGGCATGTCAATATCGAGAATACAAGTTATGTTTGCGGTTTGCAATTTTGCCGTCAACGCAACTGAATGACGCCTTGCCCAAGTCAACCTTAAACATGCCTACTCTCTAATGACGCTGTCAGCTCCATGCATTATATCTGAAACCAGTGACCAGTTTGACACGGTGCACTGTTCGAGTGTGTGGCATATGTTGCGTTGCAATTTTGCCGTCAACGGAAAACTGAATACGCTTGGCCCAAGTCAACTAAAAACATGCCTATCATCTAATGAACCGCTGTCAGCTCCATGCATTTTAAATATCTGAAACCAGTGACCAGTGTTGACCTACGGTGCACTGTCGATTTGCAATGCCCTTTGCCGCGGGGAGTGTTGTATACGCGATGTGAGATGCATATATGTCAAACAGTATGTCTGCTGTCGGTAAATGGATATGCCGAAGTTGGCTGAACAGATTGCCGCCTTCGCATTGAGGAAAGGTGTAAGTAGCCGTTTTCACGCTAGACTAATTTGCGAGAACTGTTTTATTCTCGCCCTACGGCCATGTAGGGCGAGCGTTAAAACTTTTTTTCTGGCAAATTAGTCCAACGTGAAAACGGCTACTACTTAAACATTTCGAATCATTTTGAATGTTTTACAACATTTCGCACACAATAATCCATCGTGAAAATTGCTAATATCGCTGAAAATGGACGCTACCGCTAAAAATGGACGCTAAGTTAGCCATAAAATGTGTATATGGTTCAAAACACATGGACGGGACTAGCACGATGGTGTTAACAGTATTGCCCCATTTTCAACAGATACAATGTTATTCACGAAACAACTTTTACGAAGGACATGACATTGTGAGTCAGTGACGTTTTATTACTTCTGGAGTGTTAAATATTCGCCTGAACTAAAATTTAGGGACACCTCAGCCATGACCAATTTCAAAATGATTTCTGCTGCTTTTCTTCTTTTTTTTTCTTAGTTCCTGCGATATTTCAAGGTTCCTAAAGCAAATACATTAACTTGGAAAATTTGACCTTTGATGACCTCTGGTGGCCTTAATATCGACTCGAGCCCAAAAAAATGCACGAAGTAACATCGAATGTCCTGTCGAAAGTTTTCGACCGCTTTTTCCGTGTCTTCTTAGCCCTTTTAGTTTTCGAGTTAGTGGGTGGTCATTTTGATCCCTTCCCACCATAGGACGAAGTTGCTTTAGAATCCCACCTCACTGGTGCGCGGGTTAGACTCAGACTCAGACTCAGACGTTTATTAAGGTGATCCACAAGCATGTGGCAGTTACCACCTCTCGTCAGAAGATAAAACAAAGGTCGAATGGTCGGGTGGATGTGCAACACAGCACTCACACATTCATACAGGTCAAATAAAAAACATCACACATCACACACGGGCCCGGGAAGCGGCTAATGGGAGTCAGTCGGGCGTGGCAGACCGAGCCGACAGGTGTCGCTTTAGGCGGCGAGCTACATATACCAAAGTTACATACTACATAGGTGTATGTACGCAAGCATAGACAGACTCAGAACCGGTGGTTTGGGTCAGTTAGAAGTGGGCAAATTCCCAACAAAGCTCGCACAATTCTGAAAACTCTTCGGATTTTGCTTGCTTATGTATCAGTAACTTATTTAAACAAAATTTCCTTGGTAAAAGTTGCTTAGATTCCCTATTAGGTATCTCAGGAAATGTGTCAAAATAAAGCCGATTTTGAAAGTTGTGGGTTGCACTTTTGTCATTGGGGCCCCGTTGCATCCCCCCTTTTTGAAGTCTGCCCAGTGTAGCTACCAAGTCCCCAAGGCACCTTATGCATGGTTCCTACGCCCATACTGCACTGCATGATTGGGCGTATGCAGAACTGCAATTTTGATTGAACAGGTTGCACTCATCTGGCTGACCAGTGGCGGTTTCAGGAGCCGTTGAGAGAACACGATGTGGCCAGGATGCTGATGGGCATGTCACTGCAGTCCACCGAGAGAGAGGACAACATCATCGTCAACGATCTGAGGGGTAAGCCCAAAAAGATAATAGCGATCATATTTACATAGAGGCCCTGCCTAAGCTGAAGCACTTGATTTCGTGGCAAATCAGTGGGTCTTGATAAACATATTTTGTTAACACTCTCGACGCCCATGCTAAACTATGTGCTAATTCTTGCACAGAAGACGTTTTACATTGATGAGAGAGAACGTACTAAAAGTTTCATGCTGATAGCGGCATTGGGTTTAGAGCTATCGCGAAGTTCGTCAGGAGGGAATAGGAGGGAATATTAGACGTAAGCAACTTTTTTGCGTCGCACTTAATGCGCTGCATGCATACGCTGATCGGGCCTGATTTGAAGCATAGTTTGTCATGGGTGCCTAAGCCCCAAGCCCAGCCCATCCGAAACCTATGGAACACTAAGCCAGACCAGACCCATTCAAATTCATACTATTGAGGCCAATGCCCGGTTCGGCCCATCCATATTAAGCAGATCATTATTTTCACAAAATTTGCTACCATTATCCTAACATATTTACTTGCATGCTATTAACGATAAATAATATCACGCACCTGTGTATTGCTGTGGCTTTTGACTCATCGAACACGTCTATAAGGTCAACATTGTCATACTGGATTAGACTTCGGATCGGAAACGATTTGGGATTTGTAAATCTTTCACCACTGCTAAGTACCTACTTACCATGATGTATTGTTCTCATATAATTACAAAAATGCATTGTTTAAATCTCCTATACCATTTATTAACATATTTATCTGGTTAAGCATCTGGTTGTCAAGTAAAAAATAACGGCTAGCGACATGACTCAAAAATTGTCATACCCATGCCCATCCAGTACCCATGAAAAATCAAAAAATGCATACCCAGTCCAGACAATTGGAAGAATTGAGTGGGCACCCATGGGTGCACCCGATCCATGAAAAACACTGATTTGAAACCTCTTTATTAGGTTAGACTTCATTACATACCTCTGGCAAGTCTCACCACACTACGTGCTTGGGGAATATTGCAACGGTAAATATACACATAATATGAAACAATACTATTCAAAATGTGTCGCCAATCAATACAAAACAAATTTTACAAAATATCCAAAATATATTTGTTGGTTCACGCTATTGCCGCTCAAGACTACAAAAGCGTCAGTCGTTCGTAGTGGACTGCTGGCTCCGGTCGCGCTGCCCCCCCCCCCCCATTGACCGAATTTCCGCTCAACTGGGGGCTGGATCTGTGACTGGGGGGTTTGGACCCCCAGTTAACATGTTAGATGAGTCCCTGATCTAGATATTTTCCAGTCCGGCCCACCCCATAAGCCGTGGGGTTCGGCCCGCCATAAGGATAGCCGCCCCATGTAGACCTCTACTGTGCCTGTGCTGCTGCCAGGTGACGTGTTCGGCCCGCTGGACTTCTCCCGGCGCGACCTGATGGCCGTCAATATCCAGGCGGGGGTCGCGATCACGGCCATACCGCAACTACCTGACGGCTCGGACGAGTACGGACGGAGCGGTCAACTCTCCGACACGTTCATCAAAGCTCACCGGATCGCAAAGTGGGACCAGCAGTCAGTCCACAGCGTCACAGGTGGACCAGCAGGTCAGTCACAGATGACAGATGGACCCACAGGTCAGTCACAGGTCACAGGTGGACCAGCAGGTCAGTCACATATCACAGATGGACCTACAGGTCAGTCACAGGTCACAGGTGTACCCACAGGTCAGTCACAGATCACAGATGGACCTACAGGTCAGTCACAGGTCACAGGTGTACCCACAGGTCAGTCACAGGTCACAGGTGTACCCACAGGTCAGTCACAGGTCACAGGTGGACCGGCAGGTCAGTCACAGATCACATATGGACCTACAGGTCAGTCGCAGGTCACAGGCAGTGGTGGGTACGGTTCCGCTAATCCACTAACCACTAATAAGCGGAACAAACTTTTCGCTTAGTTGATTCGCGTTTTCGCTAACTTTGGAAACCGTTAGCGGACCAATTAGCATCCGCTAAATTCAGTTCCGCTAACTTAAAATTGGCTAATAAAATTCATGCATGTTTGTTGCATGTTAGAGTGGGGGAGGGTAGGAGAGGAATAAGGAAGGGGGAATGACAGTGACGGAGCAACCTTCCGCCCCTGTGAAAATAATTGTAATTAAATAATAATTGTAAAATTTGTATTGTATTCATTTGATTATTTGTGTGCACCTTGATCATCATCTAGTCTTGGCTTGCTATACCCAGCCAGCAATCCCAGCCCGATCCCAAACGGGATATCCCAACCTGCCCCGCCCGGCCGGTCCGGGAATAAATCGTCATTGGCATTGGTGCGATAGGCACGGATATTTAACCAAACGACGTAACCAAACGTCACCAGTGTTCAGGAACAGGGAACTGCCATACTTGTAGAAGTTAAGAGATCTATTTTTTTAAGGAAAAGACTGCTTCGACCCGTTTGGACCATTACGCAGTCATGGCATGAAGGAGAAAGTGTGAAGTAGGTCAAATTGGAACGTCAACCGGGCAACCGCCCTATAGACCAGCCCTTCCTCGCAGTACGAAGCTTCGAGGAGGGCCCACGCCATGGCGACGGCCACCGCTCCCTGGGACGGTTTAAGGCCACCACATGCTCGGTGGCCAGCAGCCACAATCGGTCAATGACCGGCAGTCGGGTAAATTATTCGAGATCCGGGATTCGGATGATCGATAATTTTTTTTTGTTTGGTTTTAGGGAGAGACCGCTTCGCCCTTCGGACCATGCGGCAGCCATGGGAATGAAGGAGAGGGGTAAAGTGGCGTCAAAAGTGAACCGCTGACCGGGCAGCCGCCCAATGACCAGAGCCATCCCCGCCCAGGACGAAGGCTGGAGGAGGGCCACGCCATGAACGAGGCCACCACTCCGGGGACGGCGGCGAGCCGTCACTTCCCGTTGGCCAGCGGCCACCAGACCCGGGTAACCGTCGGGCGTGACAGGGGATAGCGGGATCGGCAGTCGGGAGGATTAAAAGGTGATGATCGTATAATTGAATCAAAACACAGGTTATTATAAATGAAGCACAAAACGAGGTAGTTAAGAGGAACCAAAGAGATACGATGACGAGTGAATGAGCAATAGAGACAATGACGAGCGACACATGAGCGGCGTGGTACGACAAAATTGTATAAATGGTCGCGAGGATGACAGACGCAAAATTAAACGCGATAAATAACAAAGACATGACGCGCGCGGGATGGTACTGCTGAACGCCATCTGGCGTTGAACCAAGGCACTGCTCCTTCGGCTCCTTCTGAATCCCCCTCGGCCCCTTTGAAACATATTACGGATTTCAGAATGTATGTCTTGACAGTAGGACTGAAGACAGAACCACGTTATTTTGGTCAAATCCATAAAGCCCTTACGAAATCGCCGAGTGCGTCCCTGCCATAGGTATAAAGCCGCGATCGTGGAGGTCTGGATCTCTACGGGTTTCCACGCAACTCCCAACTCTGGGCGATTGGGGAAAAGCAATGGAAATCCAAACGTCCCAAGTTGCGGATTTGGCGGAGTTCCCAATCATAGCCCACTGAGTGAGGATTCAGACAGGTTGGGAAATCCCAACTTACCCCAATCGCCACCCAGTCTGATTCGGAAATACCTGGGAAAGCCCAAATGTGCCCAACCTGGTTGGGAGAAGGTGGGATTTCCATAGCTCTTCTCAAGCTGTCCCAATCTGTACCCAACCAAATTGCTGGCTGGGTTCCTACCTTTTGGCTTTTTGGACAGCTCTATGTCTATTGTCTAAGTTACAACCAGGGCTTGTAAAAACTGTTTCGGTGGCCCTCGACTGAATCTAGCCGAAACAAAGGGGCCCCGTGACCTGAGCACTGTAGCTGAAGCAGATCACACTGCCCTATATTCCCAGCAAACGACAAATTCCTACCCTTCAAATGACGTTTTCACAACAAAAACCACCTTAAAGTAGACTTCACTTGCCATCACAATGGTCATAAAAGCCGAAATAGCTTGAATGATCTTTTCGGCACCGGAACAAACTTGAAAGGATATTGTCTAGCACCCGCTTTATGTATCATGATCGCACGTTTTACCAGCCCTTGCTAAAAATTCAGAATGCAGCTCTTTTTTAGGGTCAAAGAGTATAAAATTTAAATAAAGAACTTGCTAAGCTAAAGAATCTAATAACTATGATAAAAAATAGCGGTTAGCGGTTAGCGTTAGCTTCAGTTATTTTTTTGCGGTTTAGCGGTTTAGCGTAAGCGAAAGTTATTCTTTAGTTAGCGGATTAGCGGTTATCGAAGCTAACTTTCCGGTTAGCGGTGCCCACCACTGATTACAGGTCTCTCACTCACTCTCAGACTCACAGGTCAGTCACAGGTCACAGGTGGACCCGCGGGTCAGTCACAGGTCTCAGGCCAAAAGTGGACCTACAGGTCAGTCACAGGTTACAAGTGGACCAATAGGTCAGTCAAAGATCAGTAGTCAGTTACAGGTGGATCCAAAGGTCAGTCATTGGGTAGGTACCCACCTGTCAGTTGCAATAATGACTCAGTGCTGGAATGTAGGTCAGGTGACTGTGACTCAATTGCTGGATGCTGTTTCAGGATGATTTGTGACTCTGGTGGCTGGATGCTGGTCCAGCGTGATGTGAACTGGTGATGGTGCTGGTCAGGTGATGGACTCCTGGTGATGGCGATGGCAGGTGATGTGGACTCTGGTGATGGACGATGTCAGGTGATGTAACTCTGCTAGACGCCGTTTCGCCAGGTGATCGAACTACTACGCGGGTGTACAAAAACTCGATGGAGGACGTGGACAGTTGCCAGGCGGGCTGCGGAGACCACGATCGGCCCGTCAGCTTTCCGCGCGCGTCATCAGAGACCAGTTCAACCGAGTCCGCAACGCTGACCGTTCATGGTTCGAGAACAGCCGCAACGGGTGAGAAGCGAGCAGCAGCGCGGTCCGCCAGGGGACGCGGACAGGGGCGGATCCAGGGGAGGGGGCAATCCGGCCACGCCCCCCCCCCCCAACGAAAAAGGGTGGGGCCAACATATATTTCCCCCCTCCCCCTAAAGGATATCAGTGAATACCCACATTATTCAATATGGACTGATTTGGTACTATTTGGTATTAACATGGTGAGTCTGGTACTCGAGGAAAGATAACAATTTATCGTTAAAATAGCTTTGAAGCAGTCAAAATCCAGCTATTCACAATACAAAACTGTACAAATTTCGCACCGCTTCGCGGCATCACACAAGTTTCGAAATTGCTTGCACAAATTAGGATTTTATTTTTTATTGTATTTCATTAAGTGTCTGGTGGAGGGGAGGCTCTCTTTGACGGTAATTCCTAGCCTCAGGGCCACTTCATACAATATTAGCCCTTGCCTTACCGTTTCCCACCTTCGCCGTACGGGGGGCTAACAGGATCCCCTGTTTACTTTCAAACCAAGCATCATAGAGCAACGCGGTAAGAACCAGCATGCTACCTGCCATGTAAGGAATCTAACGGCATGCAATTTTTTAGGTTTCTGGTCATGGGATGAACTTCCAGGTCAAGTGAATGATCTCGACTCGATCACGTCAAAAATAGCGGATTTTCTCCGTCAGAAAACCTCAAAATTAGAAATTGATAAATGTAAATAAAAAGCATGGCCCTAGACCAGTTTTGTCTCAGAAATACAGCAAATGTATTTATTTGTGTGTATCTGGTCAAAATAAGTCAAAAAAGTGATTAAAAATAACGTCATGAGTTTTTACACACCATCACTCAATCATAAATAGTTACTGCAAGTTATTGCTTTGAAATTTGGTTTGGGTATTGCCCATATTTAGTTCTCTCACTTATGAAGACACACTATAGACTCACACTATAGACTCTCAGTTTTTCAAAATCCTTGAAAATTTAGATTTTTAGTGATTTTTCCCAAAAAATACATTTCTTTTTGCTTTTAGGGACCTAAGAAACCCAAATTTCGAAAATCCAAGTTGGTCTTTCTAATTAAAATGTCATTTTCGATCCTTGTCACTTTCTGTTAGCAATTTGATGCAAAATTATATTTTCTACGATTTGTACAATATTTACCGTTTTTCCACCAACTATAATCGTCACTAAAACGTCATTATCTCCCAAATGCACAGGCGGATCCAGGGGGCATTTAGGGCCATGGCCCCCAAAGGCCTAAAGTGGCCTGTTTGGCCCACCAAACGATCAAGCCTCATAACAAAAAGCGATCGGTAATAATGTATAATAATAATGGCTTTGCCTCTGTTCCACAACTACAAGTTTCGATGGAAACCAACAAGTCAATATGACAAATAACAGAAAGAATGCAGTTGTCCAGGGAATAAAACGCAGAATTTCCCGCCGATCCGCAGCGCAATTTGAATACCGAATATTTTATATGGGGGTTAAAAATCGTGCCGTTTCCCATCCCATTTATGTTTTATGTTCTTACATTCTTATATTATTGTGCCAAATAGTTCGCTTTAACACTTTTTTACCACACTATTAAACGCAAAATACATTTTTAAGAGGTCCGCACTATACATAATGTGACGCATTGATGAGAATGCATATCTAGAGAATACTACTCAAATTTGTCGCACCGCTACGCGGCGCAATTATTTAAGAACTATAGGTTTTGGATCTACAAAATTCCAAGTTGCAAGTAAAGCTTATTCCAAATTGGTGTCACTGTTTTTTATTTTTCAATTTGCTAGTTCCAGCTCCAAAAAGTTGGCATGGCCCATGCCATACATGCCATACTGTATTCTCCATCCTTGTAACGTGGCTTTTCATCCATTTTATTTGGCCCTTTCAACGCTTCGGAAAGGGTTCGCCAACACCACTGGCGGATTCAGGGCGCATCGGGGGTGCATCCCCACCCCTGCAGCAATATGGGGGCATTAAATGCAAGTATGCCCCCCACGTGTTCCTGCACTGAGCGTGAAAGCAATGATATTAATAGACAATTATGGAAGCTTACAATTTTTGGGAAAGATAACAATTTATCGTAAAAATTGCCCTTGCAGCAGTCGAAATCCAGCTATCCACAGTAAAGAAGTCGAAAATTTTGCGCTGCTTCGCGGCAAGTTTCACAATTGCATATACAACATTTGGCAAATTAATTTCATTCAGTGTCTTGCAGAGGCCCACCGCCTATATTTCTGGGTTTTATCAGGCAAACCCGTAAAAATTTAACGGAACTTAATAACTTTATAACATAGAAAGAGTACCTATTATAACATGGAAATCCATATTAAAATGCTACAAAAGCTTAAATACGCGCATATTTTTTTGTCATTTCAGCCACCACCTGCGAATGGATATGAGATAAACGTTATTATGTATTATATGTGTGCCTATATTTCGTAGCATATATGCTACGGAATATCGCGTTTTTATGTTTTCCCCCCTAAAAATGAATTTGTTGACCCTATTACTGTCGGGGGGGCCGAATCGGCCACCCCTTGATGTTTTTCGCGTACGGGTCATTCATAACTCAACTCAGAATCTTCAAACTTGCTGGCTTTTCCTAACATGTCATTGCGCATTCGAATGGTTGTACTTTATATCAATTGAATTATTAGGAGGGGGTCCAGGACAGTTTTTAGGGGGGGCGTGTTCGGCCGTTTTGACACAAAATCTACGCATGGTTAAGCACTCATGGAGAGTTGTGTGTTGAAGAGAAGTGTTAGCAAAAACAGACATCGGTAGAGAATTGACTGTTTTTCAAGATGGCTATCTCGAAATTTCAAAATTTTGATTGTTGAAATCCCAAATTGTTGAAAAAACTTATTTTCTTCACAAAATGATGCTAGGTTTTTATTATTTTCAAGACGTGTTAAAAAAACCGGATTGTATGTGAGAGAAAAATGCCAATAAGTATGGTGTTGGGAAGTTTCAGTCGTGATATCTAAATATTTTGATGAGCCTGATGTCAGGTCAAATTGCTAACCTCCCAATATAAGTTATATGGTGGAAATGAAACAACGAGGGTTAATCTTTGCATCAATCCCAATTATTTCAGTATATGTTCATCTTGGCCCCTTCTTGATGGAAAAGGTATTATTTTTTTGAGTCCATGTGACCTTTTGAAAGGTCACTGCAAGGTCCCAACACCTTTTATCAATAAACTCGTGGACAATTAGCATCATCAGATACTCACAAATGGTCTCAAATATGTTGTCTCGCAAATCGCGTCTTTGATGATGCATTTTGACCGACTTACCGTCACTGCTCTCGCGACCTTGACCTTGACCCCGGGTCAAATTTTTGATTCTGACAAATTATATGATTCGAACCGCAATGACGAGAGAAAACACGATGGTACAAAATAGGTGCTTTAATATACTTGGATAACAAAGTTCTTCAACGAACAAACATTTGCTGAAAAACAGGTTTTTTAACATTTGTTGACCTCTACAGTCCAAACTCAAATACCAAAAGCTCAAATACCAAAATAAGCTGAACAGCCCAGATCCAGGAGAAAAAAGGGTACCTTTTTGCAAAAAAAGACCCCTCAAAGCCGACGGCTGGATCTGCCAGTGCCCAAATGACTGAACTTATTTCAGTTAAATTTTGGCAGCATCTGCATACGTATAATTGTTGTCAACTCAGCAACTGAAATTTTTAGCAAGATGCACCGCATGAGTAAAATGTGATTTCAGAAAAAACATCAGGGAGGCGCCCCCCCCCCCTCCGCGTAAGGGCGAGGGTAATTTTCAAGCTGGCTACATGCTAAGCCAGCTAGCCTGCCAAGTTCCGAAAAAGGCGACGCGAACGATATGACGCGGACATCGGCCCCCTAAAACACCAAAAGTACCTAACCTAACCAAATACGTATTATAACATGGAAATCCTCAATGAAAATGCTGCAAAGGCTTAAATACACGCAGGCAAAACGGATATACATTTTTTCGTCATTTCAGCCGACCCCCTCAATAATTATCGGTGACGCCCTTTCGAGTTGGTATGAGATAAACGTTAATATGAATTACGTGTGTATATATGCTACAGAAATTATGTTTTGTGTTTAAGTGATTTTTCCGACTTTTTTACCAAAAAGATGATAAAGTGTTTTTTTTCTCCGATTATTTTCTCGATTTTTTTTTTCTCGAAAAAGGTGTTTCCCCAATTTTTTTAAAAAAATATGAAATGCCAAACAAGGTGACCAGCCAAAATCTACGGAGAAAAATGGGTACCTTTTTGCCACAAAAAGTTGCCCCCCCCCCAAGAAAAAAAGAGCGGCTGGCTCCGCCCCTGGACGCGGACAACAGGACAATTCATAACAATGAGGATGTGGAATAGAGTTGCTAAAATTTGGTCCCTGCACTGGGACCAGAACTGGTCACGGCCATGAGCCATGTGACTGAAGCTGTGACTGGCCAGGCCAACGCCATAGGGTTAGCATTGCAGTGCCGTGACTTGCCAGCTCATTCTGCGGCCGTGAATAGGCTAGGACCAAAGATTTAGGATTTTTTGCACCTCTAGTGTGGACGGAACCGAAATAAGCAATTCGTGTTTGTCGTAAAGCAAAGCTTGAACCCGCTATCACTTGCATGTTACAATGACGATAATAATTTAATCTGGGATGGAAGGAGGTTGTTTGACATTTGACTGTGTGATAATGACTGCAGGCGTTTTACTGAAGAAGAAATCGCTCGCATCAAGGAGTTGACGATATACGACATCATCATGTCAGTCACCGACATGGAGAGGGACGATATTCTTCCCGATCCATTCCGAGTGCTCATGGAAGGTAAGGTTCAAAGGTCTATTCTTTGAATGAGAAATAATTAATATAGATTAAAGGCTTGTACATAGTACATACCTACTAGTTACTACCTAGCAACATCTCCCATGCTACTCCCTGTAGCGCTAGAGGTTGTGTTTTCTCCCCGCTCCCAGCAAACGCCGGGCCACCCGCGCCCCTGATGTGCCGTAACTCCGCGGGAAACGTCCCTGACCTGCCGTAACTCCGCAGGAAACGTCCCTGACCTGCCATAACTCCACGGGAAACGTCCCTGACCTGCCGTGACTCCGCGGGATACGTCCCGGACCTGCCATAACTCCGCGGGAAACGTCCCTGACCTGCCGTGACTCCGTGTGAAACGTCCCTGACCTGCCGTAACTCCGCGGGAAACGTTCCTGACCTGCTGTAACTCCGTGGGAAACGTCCCTGACCTGCCGTAACTCCTCGGGAAACGTTCCTGACCTGCTGTAACTCCGTGGGAAACGTCCCTGACCTGCCGTAACTCCGCGGGAAACGTCCCTGACCTGCCGTAACTTCGCGGGAAACGTTCCTGACCTGCCATAACTCCGCGGGAAACGTCCCTGACCTGCTGTAACTCCGTGGGAAACGTCCCTGACTTGGCGTACCTCTGTGGGTAACGTCTCTGACCCGCCGTAAGTATGTAGTACATAGATATGCAGGTAACGTCCCCAACCTGCTGTAACCTCCACAGACAATAACGACCTGTCCAGCACGTGCCTGGCCGCCCTGAACACCTCTGCTGATGCGCCGCTGATGCGTCAGACCAAGTGTCTGATCGAAGGCAAGAACGTCAGCTGCAGCTTCCTGCACCCGCTGGGATCGCCCCAGGCGGACATCGAGGATTGCTCGCCACCAGGCACCTACGACTACTTCTCCGGCAGCGAGCTCTCCTTCGCCCTCACATTCGCAGGCGCCTTCGTCGCTATCTGCGGTAAGCCTGGAACTGTGCGGCATCTCTGGTAAGTACCGAGAGGTCCTGCGCGACGTCCAACAAGTTTTTTGGGCCAAAGCTAAGAAAGTCTGACACATTTCCAAAAAGTCATCGAGCTACGTTTGCTTGTGCACTAAGCTTGTTTAAAACGAGCTCGTCTCAGTGAAAGTTAATAAACAATTTTGTTAAAATTGTATTGTTTCTGGTCGATTTCATTTTTTGTGGAAGGAGGAATGGACGTCGATGGTTCGTTCCCCTTGGATCCACCCTGTGGCCTGTAGCCTTTTTTCATTACGATATTTGCACACCGGTTGTATGTGTAGGTTGTAGATTCAGATTGTACAACTTACACATTCAATACGTTTCATCAAAACTTACACACGCCGCGTAAGTAGAATTGTAAACATGCCTTCATATAGTATGTTTCTATAATATTATGATATGTTAATATAACTACCTATAACATATATGTGCCTACTATAAACCTACAAAGCACACATACAACCGGTGTGTATAACATATGTTACAGGGCGTATGAGAAATCCGGGCGTTTGCAAACGCCCTAGACTTTCACTATGCGTTTTGAAACGCCCTACTGACTGACCCATGGCGTTTGCAAACACCTCCTAGGGCGTTTGCAAACACCCTAGGGTGTTTAAAGCCAAAAGTTAGTTTCGGCTGGCGAAAAGGGATTCCAAGCAGTTATTCAGCCGCTGACCCGAACTGTCTAAATATGTGAACGCATATCCCAGAGGTCTAAAAACTGACTTTCTCTCTAACCCCGGATAGAGCAAAGTTTGAAGAACTTTAAAAAAGAGGAGAAAGAATTAGGATATACATGGCCCAATGACAGTTGTAACGCCTTGCCATGCTTCATGCCTCAATGCTTCATCCTTCGTTTAGAACATGCCCTGGCAAATCGCACAATTTAGTTGCCCCGACTTACTGCACTTTCTGTTTTTACCGCGGTTTCCGAAGTCAGAGCGAGGTAGAAGAAAGTGCCTGTCGTGATGGTCCAATTAATTGTCCTTTCGTATGGGAATTTCGTCCTAATCGGCAGTTATAGAAACCGTCATTTTTTAGAGTCTCGGTCACCCAAGACCCCTGGACAGGAATTCCCCTCAG
Source organism: Semibalanus balanoides (assembly GCA_014673585.1). Lineage (NCBI taxonomy): Eukaryota > Metazoa > Arthropoda > Thecostraca > Balanomorpha > Balanidae > Semibalanus > Semibalanus balanoides. Next base: position 376,673 of record VOPJ01011764.1, on the reverse strand, counting down.
TTCACAATAGGACGGCCCGCGTATAATGATTTATCAATTTATACGTTGTCAATGGGTAGTAGGACCATGGTCAAGAGGTGTGAGGTGGTCAAAAATGTTTTCAGTGTACCCGCGAGACTGTCACGTTTATCTGGACCCACCGTGGTGGGTCCGTACCCGTTAATCTGGCTCGGCAACGAAAACACGGGGCGCGAGGGGCCGGCATGCATATTATGGTAAGGAACGGTGACACGGTGACGGTGAAAACGGTGAGACGAGTTTCTTAATTTTAGGAAATATAAAGTACCTATGTGCAAACTGTGTGTCATTGGGAGCAGACTAGGGTAGGTTAAAATGTTTTTAATCTTGACTTTGAGGATTCCATCTCCCTACTCACAGCCTCTATTGGGTTCGACTTCGCACAGTATTACCCAACACTAATATACGCCATAGCTAAAAAACAAGAAGGTTTCTGAGTCATGGCATGCACAGCTGATAACAAAATTCATTCTTGGGGAGAAAGTCTGCAGCCGGTTATAGAAAGTCGGGCACTTTTTTAGACCTCTGGCATATCCCCGTACATAGAGCTGAGGTACACTGTGCATACAACCTGGTACGCATCACAAGTCTGTATTGTTACAAGATTTGCTGGGTTGGAAACTGGCGCACTGCACAATATTTTTGATACACTTCCGATCAGGCAGGGCCTAGGCCAC
>VOPJ01011764.1:365214-375828 GCA_014673585.1 Semibalanus balanoides | reverse complement strand
AGGTAGGCATCACAAGTCTGTATTATTACAAGTTTTGCTGTGTTGGAAACTGGCGCACTGCACAATATTTTTGATACACTTCCGATCAGGCAGGGCCTATAGGCCACCCGTACTACCTTACGGAGCGAGTACGCCGGACCAATCTATCCGGGCAGTATCCCCGTTACGGATGACGGGATTATGATTAGTTCAACCCACCGGTCACCCAGAAGCTCATCGACCAATACAAACTATATTTTCCCACGATGTATTTGAATGTTGGGGTAGTTGAAGACATAATTTGGTTTTCGGTACACAGAAAATAATGCTCTGATGAAGAATCGAACTAATTTTCCGATCTGAGCCGGCGACGGAAGACCGTGCTTTAACCAGTTGAGCTATTACTGTAGCTTGTTCTGGCCATGCAAAACAACTAAGAAATGCGTGAGGTCGCAGATCTGAAAGTCGTTTCAATGATATGAGGGTAGAGAGTCAATAATCTTTTTTCGAATGCCGACCGCAGTTGTGAGCTTGTTTTTATTTTTTATATTTGCGTACAGGGGGTAATTTTCTGAAAATGATTGTAGGGCTTATAAGCTAACAATCATATATTTTTAATCATTCTTTACACATGCAACGCGGAACGCCATAGGCCTAATAAAATGTGAAATTATTGGTAGGGCCTGGCCTACCAGGCCTATAAAAAAGACACCTAATGTTGGAATTAATTTCCAAATAAAATGGAAACTTTTATTTCAACGTTTTCCTAACAAAAATAACCGCACAAACTTTTCATTTGTCAATCTAAACGAATCCTCGATACCGCAGCGCTAATCGATTTATAAAGTTTGTCCCTTGTAAGCAAATATCTACGAAAAAAAACACTTTTTTTAGACGTGCGATTTCTGGGGGCTGTAGAAATAACGGTGTGAAATAAAAAGTTTCCATTCATTGCTAAAATAATACGCAAATATGAAGAAAAAAAGTTAATAACTCGTTATCTTTCACGTTATCTTTTTCGACGTTCTGATGTGAATCCTGTAGAATATTTATAGAAAGTTTTTTGATTCCGCTAACTCCATTTACACAGAAGATATAAGCGTTTGATTGATACCAAGTACGCAAAAAGTCGTGAATTTTGATCACCTCTAAATCTGATCTTAGAGGTCACCGGGACCTAAAAGTTGGTGTGCATCTTTTTGTTTACTTGACACTACATATGTGCCGATTTTTAACAAAATCGGAGGGGGTCTGGGTTTTTCTTGCGCGATCTGACATGGAACTGAAGCAATATTGATAGCAATAAAGCTATGCTGAATAGCATGCTGGCCGTGGAGTCTGTCCTCTCGCGGCTCGTGCCAGCCCCTTGGCCGTCGCAAACTTTGGTGCACGCCAATGGAAGCACAAAAACTGTCTTTACTAAAACGGGCGAGTTAAGGGTCAAGGGGGGCTCCGCCCAAAGTCAACCGGTAACCGGCCAAGTAGGTTAGCGCGTGGAGGGCAGCTATAAACCGGCCGCCCGCTCCGACAGGCATCAAACCAGCAGCAGCTGACAGGCCACCAGCAGCAACACACACCAGAGAAACCATGCAGCTCTTCATTCTCGCTGCTCTTGTGGCCGCCGCCGCCGCCAGCACGCCCCTCGTGCACGGCAACCGTGGCGGCTACGCCACCCGTGGTGGCTACGGCCACGGCGGACAGGTCCAGGACTACTCCGAGCCCCGTCCGTACCATTTCCAGTACGCCCGGTCGACGACCCCGAACTAGTACGGCCACGATGATGTCACAGACCGAGGAGTCCGAGGTCAACGGCCAAACCCAGGGATACTACTCGTCCAAACTGCCCGACGGCGCACCACGTCAAGTATATTCGTTGAATGGCTTACAGCGGCTACAACGCCGAGGTCAGCTACGAGGGTTAGTCCCAACTCACCTCGAGGTGCCAAGGGTTACGCCCAGCCGACGTACGGCGGACACGCCTACAGGCCCGTGGTGGCCGCGATCGGCAAGGCGCACTAGAACAGCAAGTTTTCGTGCTTCTCAAGTGCTCAATAACACGAAATGAATACCGTACCTGTATATGTATAATATTCTGTAAATATATATAAGATCACTTCGCCACTGTTTAAGCGTTAGAAATCGGAAATGGAGGACGGAATATTGTCAATCTAACTTACTATTTAGAAAATGTCTCTCTGTCTGTCTGTTTGTCCACACCCAACGTCAGTGGCGTAGCCAAGGGGGGCCAAAAGGGCCATCCCCCCCCCCTGGAGGCCTGGCGGGCCCCTCTGGCGACTGAGCGAGGGCACCCTGGGGCCGAAGGCTCCAGTGTTTTGGGTGGTATCAGACGCCCGCAAAACGCCTTACGTGACACCAAAAACCCTTTATTGGTCTGAGGGGGCCCTCAGTCGGCCTGGAGGGGCCTTCGATCGGCCTGAGGGGCCCTTGGTTGGCCTGAGGGGCTCCCGGTCGGCCTGAGGGGGCCCTCAGTCGGCATGAGGGTCCCTCTTTCGATCTGAGGGACACTCTATCGGTCTGAGGGGCCCTCTGTCGGTCTGAGGAGGCCCTTTGACAATCTGATGGGGTCTTCTGTAGGCCTCTGTCGGTTTGCAGAGGTCCTCTGTCGGTTTGCGGGGGCCATCTGACGACCTGAGGGGACCCTCTGTTGGTCTGAGGGCTGAGGGGGCCCTCTGTCGGCCTGAGGGGTCCTCTGGTGGCTTATGGGGAACCTCGGCCAGCTTGAGGCGGCCATAGTTAGGCCTGAGGAGACCCGCTGTCTTTCCGAGGGGCCTCAAAGTTGCATCGGGCCCTCTATCCACTTGAGAGGTCCTCTGTCGACCTGAGTGAGCCCTTGGCCAGCCTGAGGAGGTTCTTGCTCAGCCTGCATTGACTACACCCGGAAATATAGTTAAAATCATGCTAGAAGAGAAGCTAAATATATTTAGGGGCCCTGTGTCCTTGGGGGCATGCATGTGCCAGGGGGCGCATATCACAAACCCCGGGTACTTACCTTGGCGCAATCCGGATACGACCTTTGGTATTTGCAACGTCTTAAAGAACACAATGACCAAAGGCGGAAGGGCGTTGAAAAGGTCGAAGGGGCCCCTAGACAATTCTGAAGGGACTCTGGGCATTTCAAGCAGTCAGAATGCAACTGTCCAGTGAATACAATTTAAAAAATTCGCGCCGCTCCGCGACGCAATTGAACTACAAATTGTATCACATGCAAGGTTGAAAAATCGTTCCGTTTCTCTGCGCATATATGGGTTGTGCTGCTATTTTCCTATATGAACTGAGCAAAATAGCAACACTTTTTACAGCACTTTAAACGCACAATAACGTGTTAAAGGTCCGCACTATAAGCAATGTCACACGTTGATGAGAATGCATATTCAGGGCATAAGACTCAAAATTTTCGCGCCGTTACGCGGCGCAATTTAATTAAAAGTTGCAGGTCTTGATCGCCTTAAAAATATTTCAAGTTGGTACAGCTTATTCCAAATTGGTGTCGTCGATTTTACGTCTTATCACAAAATTGCAATGAAAATGGTTAAGTGCATTGGGAGATAACGACGTTAAGTGACGTCATGTCGTGCCATTTTCGGTGCAAAATCATAAATGTTGGAAAAATCTGAGAAATTCGAGTTTTTGAGAAGCTTGCAAATAAAAAACACCAAAAGACGGAAAAATGTTTTTTTACATTTTTTTCCGATCTACCTCATTTTGCAATTTTGACCCCTACCCCAAAAAAATAACCAAAAACTTATATGTCGTTGTACAACACACTGTACTGTTTGAGTTATGTGGGCCCCCATTGACTACAAGGGCCCCTGATCCCATTTGCCCCCCTGGCCGAAATCCTGGCTACGCCCCTGCCCAACGTTTTCCTATACATTTAATAAAAACGAAATGCTATGTAGTTTCGACACATTAGATGATTAGCGGCAGGGCATAGGGGCGGCATTTTTAGAAGAACAGGGGCGCATTTTTCCGGGAAACTGGGGCGCCGTACCTTCAAACCTGGGTGGATCTAGGATTTTTTTTTCCGATGAGGCTGCAGTTTTGCCGTCATGGGCTTACAGGGGCACCGCAACAAAAATCCTGCAAAAACGCAAATTTTCCTATGATTTCTCATTAGTACCTAGTTTGTATTTTCTAAAAATATAAGTATATTTAAACAAATTATAATTAACTATTTTGAAAGAACTCTCAAATGTAAGCATGACGTCCGTCATTAGAACGTATATTCTAGGGCGATCATAGATGTGCCTAGCCCTAAGTCTATCACGGCTAGGTCACTCACTTCTCTCTGGCCTGCCGAAATATACACCTCTCTAGTCTCTACCCTGCCGTCACGGGCTGGCCATAAGGCGGTATATGGCTAGGAGGCGACACATGACCATGATATGAGGGCGGCATCCGACCTTGCAGCAAGCAAACCCCGTAAGCAGGCCTATGTATTTCAGTGCCTTCGGCGCGGAAACTGGTCTGCTTACGAGACCCTTCCGCGCCTTTGGCAAGGCCGGACGCAGGGGGGGGGCCTGCGTGGCGGACTCGGAGGGGGTCGTTCTCCCCTGTATCCGCCCCTGACGTCATGAGTTTCTTACACTTAGGGAGCCATCACTCAATCAAAAATAGTCATTGCCATTGCAAGTCATTGCAAAAGTCATTTTTTTTAGAAATTTTGTTTGGGTATTGCCCATATTTAGTTATCTAAAAATATGTTTCGGTTTTTGGAAGGTGTCCAAATAAAATATTTTGTAGTTGGATTTTTCACATTTTTTAGTTTTGGTCAAAAAAACAAAATTTTCGGAATCCGAGTTGGTCTTTTCTAATTTAACGATGTGATTTTCGATTCTTTGTCGCTTTCTTGTGGCAATTTTGCTTGCAAAACTCTATTCTCTACAATTTTCAAAATATTTATCGTTTTTCCTGTTCCACCAACTATAACTGTCAATAATCGTCACTAAAACGTCATTATCTCCCAAATGACTGAACTAATTTCAATGAAATTTTGCCAGCATGCGTATAATTTTTTGTCAACTCAGCCACTGCAATTTCAGCAGGATGCGCCGCATGAGAAAAAAGTGATTTCCAAAAAATATGCCCCGCCCCCGTAAGGCGAGGGTTAATTTCCAAGCTCTGGCTATACAGATTGCATGTTAAGCTAGCTAGCCTGCCGAGTTCCGAAAAAGGCGACGCGAACGAAATGACGCGAACATCAGACTCCTAAAATACCTAACCTAACTAAATACCTATAATAACATGGAAATATAAATTAAAAATGCTGCAATTGCTTTAACACACGCTTGGAGGGGGGGGGGCGAAATCCGCCCACCCCTCATGTTTTCGGTGAATATCTCCTTATGTTACCGAGAGATGTGCATAACATTCTCGGCACCTGCCCAAATATAAATGGCGCGTTGGCTGAAGTAAACCAAATTAAAATCGGCCGAATAATTTTTGAGTTATAGGCCATCAAAGTCAAAAAATGTTGTTAGAGCGAGACCACTCAAAGCAGCCGTGGGCGGTTCTGGTATACCGGAAAAATGGGAGTATACTTTGTGGTCTTCAGTCCATTAATAACTTGACAAGTGATAAGTGGTTGTCATCTTATCCCTTCCCCGCCTTAGGTGCTTCGATAACGAGCTGACCACTCTGGTGTGTGCCGCAAAGTTTGCTACATTCACACCGCGACGAGTGCGAATTGGTTGTAATCTGTTTCTGTCCTCCCTCGCCTGACGCGTTTAGATAATGACCGCTCTCTGATGTGTGCCGCAAAGTTTGTGGTGTCGAGTTCATTCATACCTCGACGACTGCTAATGGCAGGGGCGGATCCAGAAAATCTCCAAGGATTATATTTGATACTATTATAAATCGGAGGCCCCCTACCTACCCCAAAATTTCAAAATTCCCCGGATTTGGGCCACTTTATTTCGAGGAGGACCCCATTTTGAACGTTTTTTTATGTATTTTATTCCTGAGATTGACCTCACCTGGGGGCCCCCTGTATCCGCAGTAAATGTTAAGGAATGTACAGCCACATGCATGCAAGAGGGCGCGTTTCTCAAACTTACAACAATACAGTCTACACTGAATAAGGCAGTCAAAAGTCATTTTTTACGTGATGTACCCGACTGAATCGTGACTTAGTCCCGAGGACTGGTGAGATACTCAGCTACGATAAGGTGATAAGCAGCGCAGAAGCCAGAGCCAAGGTCCAGAGCTGCTCCATATCTGCTGCCTGTCACATTGCACGTATGCATTCTAGATTTTACATTATTACACATTGCACCCCAAAAACACTTTTTGTCTTTGCAAGCTTGCCAATTGACCCGGTATTCTTCTTCTAGGCCAATTTAACAAATATGCCAAATTTCATTACAATCCATTGAGTTTTAGTGACCCGGACCCCCGCAAGTTTTTGACATTTCCCTTTAAGGTCCAAAATCAATGTTGTACAGGGGTGGATATGTGTGAGTGTGTGTGTGTGTTTTTAGGAAGGGGGCAAATCCAGTGTCATATTTCCTAAAAGTTCTTGAGCGGGGGGAGGGGTGTAGCAGGCCATCAGCCGTCAGCCATAAAATTGTTGGCCGGGAAAGGGGGTAGGGAGCGCGTCGTCCGCCCGTCTGCAACTGTACGCAGGGGCGTCGCCGATAATTTTTTATTGGGAGTCGGCTGAAATGACGGAAAATATTAACCCTATCTTCTGCGTGTATTTGAACCCATTCAACCTTTTTTATTGTGGATTTTCCTGTTATAGAATGGGTACATGTTATTTAGCGGCGCGAAGCGGCGCGAATTTTTTACGGGTTTGACTGATACACTTCAGAAATATAAGAGGTGTAGAGGATAAGGTGGACCTTGTAAAGGATCATAAACTAAAAATGTTATGCATTCAATTCAGCGTTTCGACGAACCGAAAACGATAGGTTCATATGATGATGGTCACCGATGTGACGACGCGAAGCGGCGTGAAATTTTTGATTTTAGGTCGTGGAAAATGAAATTGTAATATTGAAACCAGACCAAGAGATAAGCCGAGCCTAAGGTCACCCCTTTTTCTGGTTGCACATCTCCTCGGCATGATGCAAATACCGGTCCCTGAGGCTAGCAATTAACGCCAGGGAGAGCCTCTGCCAAACATTTAATGCAATTCATTTCCGCTTTTTCCAAATGTATTTAAGGAATTGCGAAGCTTATGTCATGCCGTGAAGCGGCGCAAAGTTTTCCCTTTTTTCTGTGGATAGCTGGATTTTGACTGCTGCAAAGGCAATTTTACGATCAATTTGCAGAGGCCGATCGTTTGTCTGACTGTTTGTTTGGGCCAAATTATAGCTTCAGGACCTTTGCGGGCATGGCCCTTTTGCCCCCCCCCCCCGGATCCACTATGTTGTCGTACAGACCTCCCCATGTGCTCACTTGAAAGCTCTTGTGGAATAGAATAAACTTAAATACAGTTGAAATGCTCCAAATTTAATAGTTAAAGGCTTGGTTTTGGTAGATGCTTATTGACCCTCAAAACGAAAACTATTCAATTTAAAGCAATTCAACTGTATTAAAGTTTATTCTACTCGACAAGAGCTTTCAAATAAGCACACATGGATGTCTCTATGATGACTTTGATTTGTGACCTTCTGGGTAGGTGTCAGCAACTTTCCGAGGCCCGGGGGACCAAAACGCAAATGATTGCGATGCAATTTGGCATACTTGTTATTTACCTAAGAAAGAACGCCGTATCAATTGCCAACCATGCACCGACAAAAAGTGTTGTTTCCTGGACACCCTAAGACCCCCCCCCCCCTCTGGTACTAGACAGGAGGCCCCAGCATAAGACGGAGGCCCCCAGTACTAGACAGAAGGCCCCAGGTACTAGATTATAATTTATAATATATAGGAGGCCCTGGTACTAGACAGGAGGCCCCCGGTGCAAGATAGAAGGTCCCGGTGCTAGAAAGGAGGCCCCGGTACTAGAAAAAAGGATCCCCGGTACTAGATAGGAGGCCCCCGGTATCAGACGGGAGGCCCAGACACTAGATAGGAGGTCCGGTCCCCGGTACTAGACAGGAGGCCTCCAGTACTAGATATGAGGTTCTGGTACTGGACAGGTGGCCCCCGTTGCTAGACAGGAGGTCCCGTTACTAGAAAGAGGGCCCCCGGTACTAGACAGGAGGCCCCTGGTACTACATAGAGAGGAGGCCCCGTCCCCGGCACTAGACAGGCAGCCCGCGATACTAGATAGGAGGCTCCTTCCCCGGTGCTAGACAGGATGCCCCTAGGTACTAGATAGGAGGCCCCCAGGTACTAGATAGAAGGCTCCGTCCCCGGTACTAGATAGGAGGCCCCGGTACTAAACAGGAGGCCCCCAGCACTAGACAGGAGGCCCCCGGTGCTAGACAGGATGCCCCTAGGACCTAGGTACTAGATAGGAGGCCCCCAGGTACTAGATAGGAGGCTCCGTCCCCGGTACTAGATAGGAGGCCCCGGTGCTAGACATGAGGCATCCGGTACTAGACAGGAGGCCCCCGGTACTACATAGTCAAGAGGTCTCGCATCTAGTCAGGAGGCCCCAGGTACTAGATAGGTCCCCAGTGCCAGACAGGAGGCCCCTTGATACTAGACAGGAGGCCACCCGCCGAGGAAGGAGGGGCCTCCCCTCTGGGGAAGGAGGCCCCCTGCGACTTTACCCACTTCCAGGTAAAATCTGGTATCCCCGCTCCCGCCCCCGGTATCAGAAAGAGGCCCCTGGTTTTAGACAGGTGGCCCTCGGTACTACACACACAGGAGGCCCCCAGTACTACACAGACAGGAGGCCCCCAGTACTACACAGACAGGAGGCCCCCAGTACTACACAGCAGGAGGCCCCCGTACTACCACAGGACACCCCCCCCCCTGGGAGGCCCCCAGTACTATACAGACAAGGAGGCCCCCAGTACTACACAGACAGGAAGGCCCCAGTACTTCACGGACGGGAGGCCCCCAGTAATACACAGATGGGAGGCCACAGTACTACACAGACAGGAGGCCCCCAGTACTACATAGACAGGAGGCCCCAAGTACTACACAGACAGGCAGGGCCCCAGTACTACACAGACAGGAGCCTCCAGACTACACAAAACAGGAGGCCCCCAGTACTACACAGACCAGGGGAGCCCCCCCAGTACTACGCAGCAGGAGGCCACCCCAGTTACTACACAGAAAGGGAGGCCCCCAAGTAATTACAACAGACAGGAGGCCCCAGTACTACACAGACAGGAGACCCCCAGTACTATACAGACAGGAGGCCCCCAGTACTACACAGACCTGAGACAGGAGGCCCCCAGTACTATACAGACAGGAAACCCCAGTACTACACAGACAGGAGGCCCGAGTGACTACACAGACAGGGCCCCTAGTACTACGATCAGACAGAGGCCCCCAGTACATACACCAAGACAGGAGGCCCCAGTAATACATAGACAGGAGGCCCCAGTTTACTTTAACAGACAAAGGAGGTCCACAGTTACTACACAGACAAGAGGCCTCATACTACACCAGACAGGAGGCCCCCAGTTACACCACAGACAGGAGGCCCCCAGTACTACGCAGACAGGAGGTCCCCAGTTACTACACAGACAGGGAGGCCCCCGTACTACACAGACAGGAGGCCCCCGAGACGTACACAGACAGGAGGACCCCAGTACTACATAGACAGGAGGCCCCCAGTCAGTGCGCACGCAGGGGGGGTCAAAGGGGTCAGCTGACCCCACCCCCGAAATGTATGAGGGGGCCCGCATAAAAAGATCCGTATTCTGGCCCATACTTAGCGGAGAGGGTCTGTCAAGGTCTGATCGAGCTAGAGGCCTCGGTGCTGGAAAAAGCGTGATATGGGCCCGGTCAGAACGAGGGCCCGGTCCTTGCGTATTAATTGATGCGGGTCCGTTTCTGGTGGGGGCCCAGTTTTGGCCAGGCCCGATCGAGGCAGGGGCCCGGTTGCTGACAGAGGCGTGGCATGGGGCCCGGTCAGGACGAGGGCCAGGTCACAACAAGGCCCGGTCCTTGCATATTCTTGATACCGGCCTTTTCTGGTAGGGGCCCGGTCTTGGTCAGGTCCGATCGAGGGAGGGGCCTGGGGCTGGAAAAGGCGTGATATGGGGCCCGGTAAGAACGAGGGCCCGGTCCTTGCGTATTCTTGATGCGGGCCCGTTTCTGGTAGGGGCCCGGTCTTGGTCAGGCCCGATCGAGGCAGGGGCCGACCTGCTAGCAAAGGCGTGATATGGGACCAGGTCAGGTCAAGTCTCTGACTAAAGCTGGAGGCTTAATAAATACCACACGGGGCCGATAAAAATAAGATGATGGATGATTTTGGGGTGATGATTTTGGGGGAGGCCAAAACACCCTGCGACACCCTGCGACCCGTGCACCTGTGGGAGGCTGCGCCCCTCTGCAGCCCCCATCTGAATCCGCCCCAGTGGCAGCCGGGGCTCGAGTCGCTTCGGCGCTCACTATTTGCTCTTGACTGGCAGGGGCGTCAAATTCTGAAAATGATGGGGGGTGGTCAATGCTAAATTTATAAATTTTGATTCGATTCCTACCATGCAACGCCATAGGCCTAAGGTTAAAATTTGACATTATTGGGGGGCCTGCCCCCCCCCC
>VOPJ01011764.1:257367-364615 GCA_014673585.1 Semibalanus balanoides | reverse complement strand
TATTCTGCTCGAGCTTCCGGCTTCATTTTGTACTCTGCCACTGAATTATTCAAACCAGCTGGCTGACCATCACTTGACCACTTCCACATGACAGTCCATTGTCGCTCCCTTGCATCAAACTTCACTTTGAAGTCGGTTTCCTCCACCACAATGTCTTCACTTCTAGTCGCCGTCACCGAAGTCTCTCCCGGTCTCTCATCCACGGTGCCTCCAGCCGGCGCGCGCGCTTCACTTCTGTGCTCTTTATCACCACTGAATTTCACTCTTCCATCAGCTCCAATAAAGACCCCACCAAACACCCTCACTCCATTCATACCGAGCACAAAGTCAAAGTTGAGTGGTCGAAAATCGATGACCAATGCCTCGACAAACTTCGGGGATCCTCGCTCAACTTCGATGCAAACGTTGCTCACACCCAGGCACCGGTGCCGGGCGCCGTCCATCGTAATGATGCCGACATCGCGGCCACCACAAATCCGCAGCAGACGCGTGCCACAAGGCACCGCGATCACCAGAGTTCCACCAGCACTCTGCGCTCCAACATCGTCACTTGCATTATTGCACTGTGGCACTGCGTCTTTTTCTGAGGAGAGAGCCCGACGCAGGCTACTCCTCTCCACCGCCGTTTCCCGAGCCACGTGCACGATCCTCCCGCGGACGATTTCCCGAGCAGCTGCTCGCGCGACCGCACTGTTCACAAGGAGCCATCTTCCGACGCGACCGCGGGACTGAGCTATCACGTCTGGCACAGCCACGCCGATAATGACCCGGCTGTGCGCACGAGTAGGACACAGGAGTGTTGTCCACACAAGCTGTCTCAAAATTTGAGCGACCAGCAGCTAGCGATGGCTGGCTGTGACGCGGCAGTACCGTAGTGCCTGCACTGCATGTTACATTGTCATCAGACAAGATAGCCCGAGCACACTCTAGCAGCTCGCCGACGCTCATTTCCGCCATCCTCGCATTCGTCCTCAGTTGTGCGGCGTACTTCCTGTGTAAGGCCAAGATAAAGGCACAACTACCAACAGCCTTATCGGCCTCAGTCCACCGGCTAGCGCTGCCAGGAGTTTACGTCGGCGAAATAGACGTCCACTGGCTCTCCTCTTTCAAGTCGCCGCCGTGGGAGCCGCCTCGTACGCGCAAAAAGCATCCACTTCGAAAAGCTTTTTAAACCCCAAAAAAGGTTTGCCGGGGCTGGACCCACCCGGGTGATGGTCCAGTTTGTCCTTTTCTGAGAGCTGATCATATATACATATGCATGGCCTGTTAATCGAAGCGGTTATCACTAGGGTTCAGATCTGTACTTTGTTGCAGTTTACATAGCCAAGTTATCTACTGTACCATTCAGCTATCGATACGTCGCCATTAGCTCCACTAAATTCTGGCATCAGCCGCACATCAAAATTCGTCATTTTACACTCACTGTGGCTTACTGCTAAAAAATGCCGAAATAGCTAGTAATAGAAGATAAATTGGAATATAACCAAAGACAGCCAAATACCAAAAGAGCCGAGAAGTCAGTATATTTCCCAGCACAAATATAACAATTTGAATATTTATCTCGCGCTCAGCCACCACGCTCACCTCGAACAGCCACACCTCCACCACACATACCTACTCCCAGTGGGTCACTACCCCTTATACAGAGTATATATGTTACAGGGCGTATGAGAAATCAGGGCGTTTGCAAACGCCCTAGACTTTCCTAGTGCGTTTGCAAACGCCCTGACTGACCAGGGCGTTTGCAACACCCTAAGGCGTTTGCAAACACCCTGGTCCTGTTAGGGCGTTGTGCAAACGCACTAGGGCGTTTGCAAACACCCTAGGGCGTTTGCAACACCCTAGGGGTGTTTAACCCGCGCCCACGGGCGCTGCATTTCTCGGCCCGACTGGGGGTTGGTTTGAACAACCAAAACAACCCTCTAACGCGGCTCCCATGGCACTTAGACCAAAACAAAAAGACATTTTTTCGAACCGTTATCAAAAATAATTTTCGAAACGATTTATACTTTTTTTCGCCTTCACGTCAAAACTCAGGTCACCCAGAGGTCATCGAAGGTCAAATTTTCAAGTTTTTAGTTCATCGCTCCAGAAACCCCCAAATATCTCGGAAACTATCTATCTAGAAACAAACGTTCAAACGACAATCGCTAGCCAATTAAATTTGCAACGCATCTATGTCCTCAAATTTGACCTCAGGTTAATAGTTTAGGCTCTAGAGGTCATTAAAGCCAAAAAAAGCTGATTTTGGCAAAAAAAAAATTTCATGAATAACTTCTTACCTAACAAAGATAACGCCATACTGATTACGCCATCGTGTTTGTCTCGTCAAGGCGCTTTGAAATATGTACAATTTAATGTGTTAGGTCAACTTGAAAAAAAAATGACCTCAGGTCAAGGTTCAAGTGGTGACCCAGTAGGTCAGTTGCCATATCAGTAGATGTGTCTGACGAGACAAACATATGTGTAAGTTTGCAGTTCTCTATCTTCATTATGGCAGAAGTTATTGACAAAAAGTGTTGGTTGACCTCGGATTGTATGGTATTGTTATTGTATTGTACTCAGAAGATCTATATGGGTGCCCAAACCTCCAAGCCCAACCCAGCCGAAACCTATGAACACCAAGCCCAGACCCAGACCAGACCCATTCAAATCATATATTGATACCCCATGCCTTTGGGGCCCATTCAGATAAGGCAATTAATTATTTTACAAAATTTTTCGGCAACCAATTACCCTAGCATGTTGACTTTCATAATATTAACGAGAAATAATATAGGCACCTGTGTGTTGACTGCGATTATGAACTTATCGAACACTTTGCGGTCAAACATTATTCATATTGGATTCGGACCTAGTATCGGACATGGTTTACAAAATCTTACTGCCGTATTACTGACCAGGATTTAATGTTGTCATATAATTGCCAAAGACTATTGTTTGAGTGTCATTAATATCATATAAAAAAATATTTACCTGGGTTGAACATCTGGTTCTCAAGTACAACAAACTCTAGCGACCTTCGTTCAAATTGCCATTACCCATGCCCGGCCCACAGTACCCAATGAGAAGTCAAAAAATGCGTACCCAACCCAGACATTTGGAAGAATTGAGTGGGCACCCATGGGTGCACCCAGCCCATGATAGTCCCTGTTGTACATCATGAGGCACATCCACATTGTGCTGTGGCTATTCTGTCCCCAATGTCAGTATGATAAAACAGATGGTCATGATGGTCATCACACACACGTAGCTCGCACATTCATACTCTCACACACAGACACATATAAGTCATACAACACATACACACTACACGCTTTTTCTCACTTAGCCGATCCCGCCTCGCTGTTCCATCAGCAGGTGTTAGCTCATTAGCTCATTTTTTAAACTTGTCGCCGCTAGGCATCTGATGTTGGATGGCAAGGCGTTGTACGCGGTGACAATAGAGTATTTGAAGCGACGCCTGCCGGACTCCGATCGGATGGTGGCCGTGACAGCTGGCGGCCATTAATGTAAGTACAGATGGTGAATGGTTCACCTCGTGTGATGAGATCGATGGCAATGGTCTCGGGCTCCGATGTTGAACATCATACGTTAACCCAGCAGTCACTGGGTATTTCTGTTAAACACGAAGTCACTGGGGGGGGCTTTTTTTTAGACCGCCCCCTCTGTATCTTCGGACCAATAGACGATCGCGCTAACCAAACGGCACCGATAGCCCAAGGAAATATTAATCGACGTAAAAATAATTTGTGTTTCCCTAGAGGTTCAGTGCGTGACGTCACACGGTCAGGTCAAAGGTCAAAATTTACAGACAAAATTGTATAGACCATATTTTTCATTCAAAGCAATTGGTTGCAACCATGCAACCAATTGATTGCTCTCAAATGTATGACACACATCAAGAATGAGCTAATTGGGGATTTTTTGCAAAATGTCAAGGTCAAGGTCAGGTCACATAAGGTCACTATGCCAAACAATTATACGAAATTCATGCAACACATGATGTACATACTATTGTACGTGTAGGACACGAAATTGATACTCATTTTACCACCTGAGTTAAGGTACGTGAATTGAAGGTCAAGTAAAGGTCAAAGTAATGCCACCAAAGGTCAAAATTTGAAATTGATTAAAACAGTAAATCAATACATTTTTCTAGACCGGTTTTGTCTTAGAAATATAGTGCTGCCTTTTATTTGTCTGTATCTAGTCAAAAAAGGACAAAAAATGAAATTTCAAAATGTGACGTCTCGAGTTACCCATACCTTAGATGTCATCACTCCGTCGAAAATACAGATATTAATTTTGAAATTTGGTATGGTTGTTGAATATGTATAGTTATTTTACATATATTCCGGTTTTTTCAATATCTTGAAACATTTTTATTTTTTTGTCGTTTTTTCACAAAAAAAAAATTGGGAAAATTTTGGGGTAAAAAATCACTTTTTCAAAACTCTGAGATAGCCATATTGTAGCCCTTGACATTTGCTATCTTCTTCTTTTTCGGATTCCATATTGTCTATTACATGAACATTCGTACAGTCTTCTAAAGTTTGCTGATTTTGGTGTCAAAATCGGTGTGTAGTGACGTCAAACTAACTTCGGTTATCTCAAAAAAATTCTGACGAAATTAAAAAAAAATATATGCACAGGGTGTGAAAAAGATGCGCCGTCAGGTCTAGAAGTTTGGCGTTGATAGCTGCCATGTTTCTTATAACTTTTTACATATTCCTTACAGGGGGCTAAAAAGCCCCCCCCCAGTGACTCGCGGGTTAAGCAAGTTAATACGTGATATAATACATGGTTCTGCAGTAAACAAATTCAAAGTTTTAGAGTACATCAACTAATGTGGTCAAACTTCCTACGTCCAGAATAAAACACGGGCCAGCAAAAATTCCAGCAACTTCTGGACACGCTTCATCTGAGTGCGTTGCACACGCCCATATACTACGAAAACAATAGCCGAATGCGCGAGATGACGAGGCCCCTGTATAAGTGTCAGCTAGAGTTGACTGGGCAGACTAATGCTGCTATGATTCAGGAGCAGAGGCATACCGGTGCATCGCTGTACCACACTGTCTACATGAAGAGGTAAAAGTCATGTCTGGTCGATTGTGACACCCAGGTTTTAGGACAGTGGCCGAACCGGCGACGTCAGCATCCATGAATTTAATGTTGACAGGAGGGAGACGATGGATGTTTTGGCGCGAGTCGAGGATGATGAACTGAGTTTTCTTAGCGTTTATTTTGATACCATTTTTGCCAAACCACCGAGATAGCAAGGTCAGGTTATGTTCCATGAGCTGCACAGGGAGCCGACGATCGCCGGTCCACCAGAGACCGCCACCTGAGTGTCATCCGCGTATTGAACGACGTGCGCGCCCTCTATGTACAAAGGTAGGTCGTTTGCGTAAATCAAGAATAAAAGCGGTCCTAACGCAGAGCCCTGATACATGCCTATGGGATTTAAAAGCGCATCGGATGTAACATGACGTCCTGACGACTCCCGAACTTCCACTTTCTGGTAGTGGTTGGCAAGATAACTCTTAAACCAGCGAGTTTCGACGCCATAGAGTTCTAGTTTGCGGAGAAGAGGTTCATGTGGAATCACATCAAAACGTTTTGAGCAGTCAAGAAGGCATAACAGCGTGATGTCACTACGGTTCATGGCAGTAAACACTATATCAGTGACAGTTAAAAGCGCGAGGTGTCGGTTAGTGATTACTTAAGGCCCGTGCTGGTTCGGCGAAACAGGTATGATGGGTGGTGAAAGTAAAGTAACATTGTCGTAAAACGACGCGCTCAATATTGGCTATGGTGAGTAAAATAGAGATGGGTCGATAGTTGGCGGGTCTCGGTGGATTTGGGCGACTAGGGTGCAAGGGATGGGATGAAAACAAGTGGTGGCAGGAAGACATTGTCTCACTGAATGCGTGAGGATAACGATCGTATTTTGGATATGGAATCGCAGGCTAACCTGTGTTCTCGCACAAGATATGAGTGTGGTGAGATAAGATGAGTTACAGGGTAGAGAGAGAGACGGAGTGACGTGTGGCAAGGATCAGATCGATTTAGGGTTTAGTCAAAGGTGACGTGCGATAATAGCAGAGCTCTCGTCAGAGACTGGGCACTGTGCAAGCAGAGTTACCGCTATTCGTCACTGCTGGAGAGCAACATGGCACACGAGTTGCGGTCCAGGGCGAGATGGGGAGTGCCACCTTGGAAGCGACCGGAGCGGCGTACCCGAGGTGAGGCGGACCGGCAGGCGCTCCGGTCGGACGTAGTCCCAGCCTTGCGGCCGTGTCGGTGCACTAACATGCAGCACAGAAGGTAAGGCGCCGGTTTGAGGTGCGCGTCAGCGTACCGCACTGGCGTGGACTCGCCGGCCGGCCGCTCTCGACCCGATGCTCTAATGGCTGAACCACGCGCCACATGCCACCGGTTCCGCGTCTCCGCAGCCGCCGTCCAGCTTCATCACGCGTGTCACGTCGGATGCAGACTGGACTTGTCGTTTGAGGGTCTTGATAGATATCGTGTCGAGAGTTTACGTATGGTCTCAGCTGGATAGGCGACTGAGCCGCCCAGGCCGACTCGACGATCGAGATCTGGTGGCCTCACAGTAGCATAAGGACAGTGTGGTTATGTACCTTTACGCCGTTTAATGGGGCGCGCCTACGTCATGGAGGTCCAGCACAGTGAACGAAGTCTAGCCGGGCATCAAAAGTAGTTCTCAGAATCTATGTAGATGCTCGTCTGGGACGATCAGTGCCTAGTGCGTCTCATCCTGGGTCCGCATGTCTGCATCTCGGCACAAGCAGTACGCGTACTGTCGTTTCTGACGTATCAGTACGTTGAGCGTGTGCTAGTGCAGTCGATCAGCAGGTATCTGCCAGGAGCGAGCTGAACGCGGCGATGCACGGCATGGATTCGCAGAGCACTTAGCTCGGCTTTAGTAAGTGTAGCAAAGAGAATCAGACGCGCGCGGCGGCAGTCTCAGTGATTGTGGGGCTGTAGGGTCAGCAGCTATTGATTGCGCCGATGATTCGGTGTGTTCGTGATCTGTGGGGGGCGGGCGCATGTGATGTCGGAGATGGCCTGAAGAGTGTGGAAGCGTCGCAGATGGAGCGGAGACGATCTACGAGAGGTGGGACTACTAGTCACAGCTTATGCCCGTACTGGCAAACGAGTAGAGGACTCCAATGGGCACAGAATGAACGTCTGGGTGCTGTGTACTGCGGCGCTTTGATATTGGTGTGTAGACTTAGGTAGTCGTAATGAGGGCAAGTGTGGATCGTGAGTCGTGCGACAGGAGAGAGGCTGCAGCGTATGTGTCCGCGTGTTCAGCTACTGTGTGGGCTCGAGCTCGACTATGCGGATACTGACGGGGATGTTTGATGCGACGTAGTGGATCTGTCGGAGTTGCGCAACTAGTCCGCGTAGCTTCGTCCAGGTTGGTTCACTGGCAGTAAGACCGACTTGCTGGTGGAAGGCTCTGGGTCTGTAGAACGGCACGGGCCGGGCTGTAGGCGAGCCGAAGTAGATGCACAGGCGACGTCGCGGCACAGCTCGATCGACCACACGAGCCGGGCCTGCGTGAGCGTCTCCTGCACCACAGCGAGAACGTCAGCAGCTTAGAAGACCGCCAGGCGATGACACGTGCACGCTCACGGTTATGTGCCAGATTTACGGATAGCTGGAGACTGGGACCGTGTGCGCTGGACCTGCTACCTGGCAACTGGCTCGAGTGACGGTTATGCGGCGCGGCCTCGATGTGTGCGGTCGGGTCGGTCTCTCGGACTAGCTGGTATCCACGAGATAGAGTGCAGCCAGTCGGCTGGGTGTTGAGGGTCGACAATCCAGTCTCGTTGAGGCGATAAATCCGTACGCTGTGCTCAGCCCGATGTCATGCCGCAGCGCGAGTAGCTCGGCTTTGAGACACTCTGAATGTTGATCTCCGATGTACAACTGGACGCACCGCGGAGCGGTTCGCCAGGATGCGACCCGCCCCTCGACCCTCCGCCGCGCCGCCGACCCGCTCCTCGGCACCTCGCCTGGCGCCTGGTGCGCCCCGATCCGGGTCGGATTCGCAGCCGCAGGACTTGAGGGAATCGGCCGCGGCTGGGGCGGGGCGGGCTCGGGGTTGCCGGGCCCGGCCGCGACACGGTCAGTCAGCTGTCGTACGCAGGGCTGCCCGGGCGTTATGCTGCACCTGGCGTATGGCGAGGGCGGGCCGGCGCGGCGCCAGCACGAGCAAGACGGGCACGACCCAAGGAATGTCAGGTTACTGCAGCAGCTCAAAACGTGCATCGCGTCGACGACGGGCCTCTACTAGCTGAAGTAGACTGGTCAGTTAGGTCCTTAGGCCTCAGTAGCCTCACTGCGCCGCGAGCACAAACGCGTCCACCACTTCACTGTGTCGGCGATCACCGGGCACGTTGAGTTCGGCTGAGTCGCAGGGTCACTGACGATCGGCTGGTCCTCGGTCAACAAGCAACACTCACACCACACAATAAGCAATCACTCGGAGAAGGTCCGCTGTCACTCTCCGACACCACGCTGCGCGCGATGCGGTGGGGTAGGGCAGGAGAGCCGCCCGGCACGTCCGGCCGCTGGCGCCGCGCCGGGTCAACTGACGGATGACCTCAGGTGATCCCGTTATGTTCCCTGAACAAAACCTGCACTTGGATCATACATAATATTATATGATAACATCATCCAGAAGGAAATGGAATTTTATCGTCGACAAAGAAAGCATTTGATTATTTCTCCATTGACTTATAATGGGGAGATCGCAAAATTGACCCGACCGTAAGGTACAGCGACAAAAAAATCCGCCAGATATACATTGTAGATACTTATGACTAATGTAATCCTAAAAGTTTGATACGATCCCTTAGAAACTTGTGAATGGGCACGAACGAAATCGTTTCTGTAATGTGGGTCACTGACCTACCTGGTTGACCTGACTGGACCTGACAAGAAACTTGAATTTTTTCGCAAAAATGTCCGAAAAAATGCAGTGAATAGTTTATGCCCAATTGGCGGCGCTAACGCGCCGCCGTTGTTTTCGTTATGCTTGAAAAAACATGAGGGGGGTTCAAACACCCCCCCTCAGTGGGGCGCGGGTTAACAGCAAATTTAGTTTCGGCTGGCGAAAGGGATTCCAAGCAGTTATTCAGCCGTTGACCCGAACTGTCTAAATATGTGAACGCATATCACCGTACATAGAGCTGGGGTACACTGTGCATACAACCTGGTAGACATCACAAGTCTGTATTGTTACCAAATTTGCTGTGTTGGAAACTGGCGCACTGCACAATATTTTTGGTACACTTCCGATCAGGCAGGGCTTAGGCCACCCGTACCCTACCTTACGGAGCAAGCGCGCCGGACCAATGTATCCGGGCAGTATCCCCATTACGGAGGATGATTGGGTTATGATTAGCTCGACCCACCGGTCACCCAGAAGCTCAACGACCAATAAAAACGATATTTTCCCACTGACGTATTTGGATGTTGGGCTAGTTGAAGACATTATTTATATTTTGGTACGCAGAAAACATTGCTCTGATGAAGAATCGAACTCATTTCCCGATCTGAGCCGGTGACGGAAGTTCGTGCTTTAACCCTATTAGTGGCAGGCTCCCGGCTACCCCTATTAGTGGCAGGGGGGGGGGCATATTCGCCCCCCCCCCCACCCGGAGATCTCGAGATCTACCCGTCCGATTTCCAAAAATCAAACGGTGGTCAATTCACCTTAACATGATCTACATTTCTTAAAAAAAAAACGGGGCCAAAAAGCACAAAAATAGAGGTATTTTTGATCCAACACAGCTGCCATGTTTATCAACTGATTTTAATTAGATCAACAGTGATCGATAGATATTGAGTAGGAAATTGATATGTGATGACGATTGTTAAAAAACCAAAAATCATAGGCGTGTACAGGTCACTAAAATGGGGGGGGCGAAGTTAAAGCGTAATTCAAACATTTTGTGATGGCTTTTTCTGATTAAATGCAATAGTTCGTTATTTGTACATCATACAAAATATTTATTAAGCATATTTTTGTACCATAGGCGGTGCCAGGTTAANGACAGGCAGATGGTCATGTTGGTCAGCGCAGCCAACACGCACAGGAACAGCATCACCGGGATCCAGATCAGGTAAATGAGGCGAACCTCCTGTTCCTCTGCACTTAATGGCGCGTCGGTCGCGTTCGGCAGCGGCGTCGACAACATGTTCGGTAGCACCGATGACGTGTTCGGTAGCAACGATGACGCTGCATTATGCAGCACCGAAGGCGCCATAGTCGGTATTGTTGTAAGCACCGCTGACGTCATATTCGGCGCTGAGTCGGAGAGCGTCGATGGTGACGTTATCGATCCTGAAACACAGTGGGTGCAGCGTTAGTATATGACGGCGTGCGTTTAGCGTTCACACCTGCTACACACCTCACACTAAGTACACAGGTACATGCTGCACACTCTTACTGGTTTGTGTGTGTGTGTGTGTGTGTGTGTATGTAGGTGTGTGTGTGTGTGTGTGTGTAGGTGTGTGTGTGTGTGTGTGTGTGTGTGTGTGTCTGTGTGCTTGCTGCACATGCAGAACAGGCGGCAAAATTACGCCAATTACAGTTAGACAAGGCGTATAAGAGATTCTGGTCGGTCTGTCATTATCATCGACATACAGGGCCGGTCTTCAGTTTGTTTTTCTCAGCACATCACTCGCTATCACTAGGTGCTGTTAGCTAGGGCACTTCCACGAATTATTTTATAACGGATCGGAAACTCCGTGTCGGCACTTTGATGTTTGCAACCACTGGTCGATGCTTGCACCTCTAGTGTTCCCCCGATCATCTCTAGCGGATGATCGGGGAAATAACTTGACATAGAAGATCGCAATGAGCGCCCGTCCACTGAGGCTTAGCGGGATCGGAAAAAGACCACTAAGGCTATTTTCCCGTGGTTTGCAGGAAAACAAACACCATGTGAGGTGCTACAGATCGATTGCAGACAACTTTTCTAGTCGCCGCCAACCGGCGGAGCCCATATGCATAGACGGTACCTCGTGTACATACGGTCTCACTTTGGCACTGGTCTCTTTGGCGGCGGGCGGCGGCTTCTATGGGCCGCCGCCGAATGGGACGCCGCCGTCATCGGTGGTGTCCCATAGGAGCCGAGTTAGAAGGGGGCTAACACCCCCTCCCCTCGGCACGGCGAAGGCGACGCCGAGCACCGGCACGCCGCGGGTTAAGTATTAAAATGTTAATGCATGCTGAGCAGCAATCAGCATACACCATACACCACTTTTGGTTTTGCAAATTGTGCTGAGCCTAACCATGCATGTAGCCAGGATTTCGCCTAGGGGGGAGGGCTCGAAAGGGCTTATTCCCGAGCGTTGAAAGGGCCTATTCCCGAGCGTTGAAAGGGCCTATTCCCGAGCGTTGAAAGGGCCTATTCCCGAGCGTTGAAAGGGCCCAGTAGAACGAATAGAAGGGTCCGCTCCCTTCGTGTACTGGCTAGGGGCCATATGGCATGTTCACGGGCCCTTCTGACCCGCCCAGGGAGCCCTTTTGGTCTAGTCAGGGGCCCCTCTGACCTGCACAGAGGCCCTTTGAATTGCTCAGGGGCCCTATGGTCTGGCCAGGGGCCTTTTAGTCTACTCAGGGGCCCTTTCGACCTGATAACGGACTGCGCTTTCTGCTTTTTCGCCATACCGACATGCTTAGGGGCCCCTCCGACCTGTCCAGAGGCCCCTGGGAAGGTCCAGCCAAGGGGGCGGCCGCCCCCTTGGATACGTGCCTGGACGTAACATGCCAGGATGCAAATGACTGATCTGGGTGCTTAACTTCAATCAACAGATGATCAACTTGACACAGGTTTGGCTGTTTTATAGCCATGTAATTGCTATCGTTTAACATAAGAAGGCCATATCATCCGCAAAAATCAACTCAAACTCCTTTATGATTAACAAACTTGACTGAAGTGCACAAGCAACGACCCGCAAACCACAGTGTACCACTCCTGCTGCGGTTTACCTCACTACAAGAAAAAGCAGACGCATATATGATGTATCCAATGGATTAGGTACATGATACTGCAAGGTGGCTTGAAAACGGATCACATGCTTTCAGCGTCTCAAACAAGCGGATATTTGCGTAAGTCACGAAGAGAGCCACGGGAAAATATGTACGAATGTACAGCGGACGTGGAGAAATTCGACACCATCCTATGTCCTTTTAGTTCAAGCCATCCGCCACCAAGGTGCCAAAAAGTCCCCAAATTCGTGCAGAATCCCATCCGTTATACAATAATCTGTGGCACTACTGACCAATTTTGTGCAACAACCGTTTATCATAAACCATTTACAAATTGGGTGTCTTTTTCATTTTTATCAAATACTTTTTGGTATTAGATCGACGCAGCATAATTTACCTATAATTGTAATATAGCATAATGTATTATTATAGTATAATGTGCCATATTTTATTAGCTTTAACCTGGAAGAATACTCAAATATCTGTCGTGGCCGAGCTGGTAGGTCAGAAGAAAAGTCGACCTACCAGCTCGGCCATTCGTCAAGACCTGGTCTATGGCAAATTGATTATTGATTGGACACGCGCCCTGGATGGCCTCTGATAATTACACTCCGGGAGGAGATTTCGCCCCTCTATGATATTAAAAAACGTCACGTACGACAAAACGGAAAACGGAGATAGATACGCTCGACACACTAAGTGTTTTGTTGTTCAGGGAGCATATGCAAGGTGTTCCTAGGTCGACAGTTGTGGCTCTGCAGGAGTGGCGATCTCGCTGACTTTTCTGGAGGTCATCAGAGTCATGACCTCTGATGACTCAATTATCTTTTTTTCGTCTTCTGTCCGTTTACAGTGCAGTTTGTGGACGCTGATTTTCATTCTGAGATCATAATAACATGATTATAGTTACACTGGGTCATGCACTACAAAGGTCAAACCTTAGGTCCTATCTCAGAATTGACCTGATATGACCTTTTTAAATTTGTCAGATTTTAATGTCATTTTTGTGATGCTGTTTCCTATTTCGCATCTGTTTAGCATTCTAACATGTTATTTTTATATTTTAATCTTGATAAGTTTTCATTTTACACAATTATTTGAATGACATTTTACGCTTTGACATGATCTCAGAGGTCACCTAATGACCCAGGACCTTAAAATCAGATGTCAATGGCTTCCTCTCGTCACAAGCAACACGATCGTTTTTTAATCGATGCTCTAGCTCAAATAGAAGCCAAACGTCAAGGAGGCAGGGGGTCATCCCCCCTACACGGTCACGCAGTGATCCCTACAGGGCGAGGGTGTCATACCGTGATACAAGTACATGTGTTCTGCAGTAACCCAGTTCAGTTTGTGGAGTACATCACTTATGTGGTCAAACTTCCTACGTCCAGATAAAACACGGACAGCAAAATTCAGCAACTTCTGGACACGCTTTATTTGAGTGCTGTTGCACACGCCATACACTACCAAACAATAGCGAATGCGCTAGATGACGAGGCCCTGTATAAGCGTCAGCAGATTTGACTGGGGCAGTCTGGCAGACTATGCCTGCTATGGTTCAGGCCGCAGAGCATGCCGGTGCATCACTGTACCACACTGTCTTATACATGAGAGGTAAAAGTCATGTGCCGGTCGATTGTGACACCCAGGTTTGGGACGGTAGCGGAACCGGCGACGTCAGCATCCATAAATTTGCTTTTGACAGGAGGGAGACGATGGATGTTTTGGCGCCAGCCGAGGATGATGAACTAAGTTTTCTTAGCGTTAATTTTATACCATTTTTGCCAAACCACCGAGATAGCAAGGTCAGGTTGTGTTGTATGAGCTGCACCAGGTAGCCGACGTCGCCGGTCCTACCAGAGACCGCCACCTGTGTGTCATCCATAGACGGATCCAGAAAGGTCGATTTGTCAGTTTGGGGGTTGCAAATCCCAAAAAGTATCGCACAATTCTGAAAACTCATCGGATTTCGCTTGCTTATGTTACAGTGACTGATTTAAAACAAACTTGCCCTAGAAAAAGTTTCTTAGTTTTACGATAATCTCAGGAAATGTGTCAAATTTGCGCCGATTTTTGGCGTTTTTTGGGGGGGCATAGCCCCGAGCCCCCCCCATCTGGATCCGCCCATGGTGTCATCCGCGTATTGAACGACGTGCACGCCCTCTATGTACTAAGGGAGGTCGTTTGCATTAATATAGAACAAACTCGGTCCCAACGCAGAGTCCTGATACGTGCCGATGGGACTTAAAAGCGCATCGGATGTAAAATGACGTCAAGACGACTCCTGAACTTCCACTTTCTGGTAGTGGTTGGCAAGATAGCTCTCAAACCAGCGAGTGTCGACGCCATAGAGTTAGAGTTTTCGGAGAAGAGGGTCATGAGGAATCACATCAAAACATTTCGAGCAGTCAAGAAGGCATACAAGCGTGATGTCACTTCGGTCCATGGCAGTAAAAACTCTATCAGTGACAGTTAAAAGCGCGTTGTCGGTTGAGTGATTAGCTCTAAAGCCGTGCTGGTTCGGCGATAACAGGTGATGGGTGGTGAAGTGATTAAAGAGTTGCTCGTAAACGACGCGCTCGATGATTTTGGCTATGGTGGATACAATTAAGATGGGTCGATGGTTGGCGGTCTCGATGGATTTGGGTGACTTCTGGATAGGATGAACAAGCTTCCACGAATCGGGAACATGATGTGACACGAGGCCTTTATTCACAATGTCAGTAATGACATGGGAAAGACATGGCAAACAGATTCTGACAAAACGGATACAGAGCTCGTCAGAACTGCATGCAGCAGAGTTCCGCATTCGCGCTATCACACGGCACAGGTCGTCCGGCGAGATGGGTGCCACCTGAAGCGACCGGTGGCTACCCGAGGTAGGCGGACCAGCAGCTCGGGTCCGGACGAGTCCACCTGGCAGGCCGTTTCAGTGTCAATTCGCACGAAGTAGCGGTTGAGGGCGTCCGCGTCCGCACTGGGCGTGGATCGGGCCGGCCGCTTCGAGCCGATGACAGGCTGGACCACGCGCCACATGCCGCTCGGTCCCGCCTCTAGCAGCCGCCGGTCCAGCTCATCACGCGTGTCCCGTCGGAACGCAGACTGGGTTTGTCGTTTGAGAGCCTTGTATGCATCGCGGTCATGTTCTCGGAGCGCTGCGCGCCGCCTCACCATGAGATATCGGGTGGCTTCAGTAACATAAGGCGCAGTTGGCTGTTTTGGGTTATGCGCCATACGCCGTTTAATGGGCGCCACAGAGTCCAGAATAGGACGGGTCACCGCCAGAAACTAGTCCAACTGCACCTCTAGCCGATCACTAGCGAACACCGGGTCCCAGTCCAACTCTCACAACAGCCGGTTCACCTCATCTCTGTCCAGCCTGGACCAACATCGCGCTGTCACCGCAGTCGCCTTCGGCTTGTAGTCAGGCAGAGGCAGCAGCGCGTGCGTCCAGTTGTGGGGGCTGTAGTCACAGTGCAGGACTCCGGCCCGGGTCACGCCGTGACTGGTGCAGATGACGTCGATGGTGGAGCCAGACGATCGGTAGGTGGGGCCAGTCACGTGCTGCTGCAGTGAGTAAGTGCCCAGCAGCTGGCTGAATCTGGTATTGGAGGTCGTATTACTGTTCGTATTGATGTTCATGTCCCCGGCTACCACTTTGGGCCCACTATAACGGGTCAGCACCAGGGACTATCATGGATCGGGTGCATCCATGGGTGCCCACTCAATTCCTCCGATTGTCTGTGGTGGGTATGAATTTTTTGACTTTTCATATGTACTGGGTGGGCATGGGTGTGTCGATTTTGGAATAATGTCGCTAGCGTTATTTTTTATTGACAACCAGATGTTGACCATTGGTAAATACTATTTTAATGATATTAGGACGCTTAGCCGCGTCGGCGTAAGGGAGGGGGTGGTAAATATTACCCCCCCTCCCGGATTCCCGCTAATAACTTTGGAAAACTTGTTACCAGATAACGACGTCAAAGTTTTTGTTCTTTATCCAGCAATCAATTTGACGGTTCTTCCGAAAAATTGAGAATAATTCAGAACTTTGGGAGAAATGACGTTGTGATAACGTCATGTCATGCCATTTTTGGTTGAATAACGATAAATGTTTGATGCATCGTAGAAAACATAGTTTTTATGCAGATTGAAAACGCAAAACTGCTACGGAAATGAAATTTAATTCTCTACAAAATGACAATTTCGGATTTCCTATTTTTTGGGTTTGTCCCCCCCCCCCATAAAAGAAATTTCCCAAAAAATTGAAATTATTTCAAGGTATTTACAAAACCGGTATATATATAAAAGAACCAAGTGTAATAAATACCCAAACCAAATTTCAAAGTAATTTCTTCATTTTTCAGTGACTGATTGCTCTCCAAGCATAAGTAGTAATGACGTTCATTTCTCAGGTATAATAACGTTTTTTATTTCTTGACCCTGATACCAGATTGTAAATGTCATGTTTTGTGTTTATGAGAAAAAAGCTGACTAGAAACATGCATTTTATTCATAATAGTCAGTTTTCAGTTTATGACCTTAGATGACCTGATCTTGACCTTTTATGGGTGTCAAAGTTGTTAAAAATGGTTGTTGGCAATTCGATTTCTACGTTGCCAAAATAACCCCTTAAAACATGCGTCACAAGACTTTCTTTTGAACTCTTCGTTGACAGGGACTTTTGTGACCTGACCTTGACTTGACCTTTGCATGTCAATTCACTTTTACTTAATGCAGAGATGTATTACACCTCTGGAGCTTTATGTGCATGGGATAGTCTTAATCATAAGGATTAATAATTGATAGAGTATTGAAACCATGACCCTTCAAATACACTCGAATTTTCCAAGTTATGACCTGACGTGAACCTGGATATTTGACCTAATCTTGAAAAACGTTCTGGTATGGCATTAGATTTCGTTTTAATTGAGAGCTGTACGATCACCGCTTGCCACGTCTCGCTGCGGTTATTGGTTCGGAAATACGTAGGAGGGGGGTAATATTCCCCCCCCCCCCCTTACGGTCCCCGCGCGTTCGGCTGGAAACCCTACGCCGGCGCGGGTTAACACGCCAATTGACTGTATGGGGTGAGCAAAAACGCAAACGAGAAGCCTTGAAAAAGAAAGAGAAGCCTTGACATGTTGTCATAACATAGACTTGAAATAAACACAAAATATCACATTTTACAAAAATCCTCAGCGGTGGCCAACGGCCAAGCAATTCTATTGGGACGGGCTGTGGTCTGGCTGTGGCTGTGATGCCATGGCTGGTGTGGCTAGGGCCAAAGAAAAGTGCAGCCATGTCGAACTCTACTACAATGGGCATGGGTATCAATATTACGAATTTGAATAGGTCTGGTCTGGGTCTGGGCTTGGTGTTCATGGGCTTCGGCTGGGCTGGGCTTGGGGTTAAGGCACCCATGACAACCTCTGGTTCCGAAGATATCGCTTCGCCGACCACGATTCTGGCCACCATTTTGTGAATTCAAATCCCTATAAATCCAAAATTATCGACCGATTTCGATTTTGTGATGTCAAACGATCCGCTATTGTGTTGTTGTAAATGTCGCACAAACATCGCCGCCCTGTGCCGCTTCAATTTTAAGGTGTTCACGAAAAACATGTGGGGGCCACAAAATTGCCCCCCCCCCCAGTTCACGTGTTAATGTAATTCTGGCTTCCCGCAGGGAATAGGGTTAAGCACCCTGTACATGTGCTATTGTTCTGTAATGCAAAACGCATAGCATTCTCAACTATGGTGGCAGTTGTCATGACCTAAGAGGTCATTAACTGGCCCAGACCTAAAAATTGGTATATTGCCAGATCGCTAATGCAACGACCAACATTTGGACGCTAACCAAATCGTATTATTCTCCATGACTTTGGTAATGACGACGGACATATAAAAATCGTATTTTTTAACACACGCGCACTGGAGGGGGGGGGCACTTTTGTGCCCCTCCCACATGTTTTTCGTGAATATCTCACAAACGAAGTGGCGCATCGAAAAAGTGCTTGAGCGACATTTACGGCAACACAATAGCAAATCGTTTGACGTAAACAAGTCGAAATCAGTTGGAAAACTTTTGAGTTATATGGATTTGAATTCCAAAATGGCGTCCAGAATCGAGGTCGGCGAAGCGATATCTTTGAAACAAACAGTCAGATCGGGACGATTCAAACGCCGTTTGGTAGACAATATCAATGTTTATCCCCAAACAGATATTCAGACACATTTATTTTGACCTGTGACGTCACAAAGGTCAAATCCCCCAAATGGTGACATTTGGCCCGATTTAGACCTTCGTGACCTTCGTTTGACCTATAAGACATCAACCTAAGGTCACCAAAATTAATTTGTATTAAATGTAGATCATTATTGTGCCTACCAACCCTGTAAGTTTAAACGTTCTAGCTTTCTTACTTTCTGAGATCTCACGGGGGCACTTAAGTGCCCCCCTCTCCAGGCGTGTCAATGGCATACCCCTCTCCAGTGCGCGTGTTAACGAGGTCGATCTAAGGTTATTCCCTTGACCTGGAAAGTCACCTGCTGACCTGAAATCTGCAAATCGCATAGTGTTGGACTTCTCTCATGACAGGTAACACGCTGGTTCTTACCAGACATGTTCCATTCCCCCAGGCGTTTTGGCCTCTAAATGAGTATTGTGGCGACGGGTGATATGCTTATAGCACTTCCGCACATTAGCAATCCTATTGCCTCCGTGCTTACTTTTTCCATGTGTAAGTTTTTTCGTTCAACGAAGTACCAGAACACCGCGAAAATGGCCGCCAAAGTCCTCGCGAATCATGGACCGAGGTTAAGGGATCCAAAGTGGACTCAGGCTATTTTCGAACGTTTTTGATAGCCAAAACAAACAAACAGCTCAGGCAATAGAGAGGGATCCGGCGACGCTAGAAGTTACAACGCATATTAGTGCTGTGTTGCTGTTATCGTTGTCAGAACCTTGATTCAAAATTTGAGGCTTGTGGGATGCCGGCACATGTCTGGTTCTTACCGCATTGCTCTATGCTGCTTGGTTTGTAAGTTAACAGGGGCTGTCAGGCCCATACATAGGTCGAATGTGAGAATATGTCCCCGTAGGGCGAAGGGTTGACACGACCTTAAAAGTTTTGCTAAAACCCTGCCTGAATCGCTCAAACTACCTAAAACTACCTATAATAGTAGCTTTTGATCCGCACTCATTTAAAAAAGAAGCTACCTAGTGACTATTATCATAGGATGAACTGCGTCGTGATCGAGACGGTGGAATTCAGGCTCCGTTCATGTTGAAAGTGAACCATCAACTATTTAAGGGATAAAATCATACCAACCA
This sequence comes from Semibalanus balanoides, assembly GCA_014673585.1. Lineage (NCBI taxonomy): Eukaryota > Metazoa > Arthropoda > Thecostraca > Balanomorpha > Balanidae > Semibalanus > Semibalanus balanoides. The sequence goes on along the minus strand of VOPJ01011764.1, from coordinate 345,230 downwards.
GTTCGTACCATTGCCAGTTAGGCGAAGGTTTTGCCATTCTCATGCACTGCAGTGATTTCGCTAATGGCAGGCGAAGGCGTTGCCTCCGTCACGTCAAACAGCACATCCGAGTTCGATGCTCCAGTCAGCCGGCAGGAATTTAGTGGTGAAGTTTGAGCGTATTGTTAAAGCTGAAGTTCGGTTCGTCCAGTCCCTAACGTCATCTGACCTGTTTACAGTCGTCATCTGCCCTGTTTTTTACAGCCGCCGCCAACGACTGCAGACCAGAGGCAAACATCGAGCGCCGCGGCCCAGACCAGAAGGCGTACACCAGCGGGAACCCTAACTCCAAGTTCCTATGTTTTTCACGTGGGGAGTCATTCAGGGAACTAAGGAAGGCGGCACATAGTTTGTTTGGCCAAGTCCTGCGATTGGTTGACTATCGCACATAGAGCTAACTCGGTACCATGGGTGGCTAACAGGGACTATCATAGGTCGGGTGCACCCATGGGTGCCCTCTCAATTCTTCCGATTGTTTGGGTTGGGCATGCATTTTTTTACTTTTCATGGGTACTGGGCGGGCATGGATATGATAGATTTTGAATAATGTCGCTGAGCGTTATTTTTTACTTGACAACTATATATTTTTAACCAGGTAAATACGTTTCTTAAATGATATAGGACTTTGGTCCAATATGATAATGTTGACCCCGCAAAATGTCCAAATCGCAAAGTGTCCGCAAAGTGTCCAAATAAGTCCAAATCAACAGCAACACACAGGTGCCTGATATTATTTATCGTTAAAAGTATGAAAGTCAACATGCTAGGGTAATGGTTGCGAATTGTGTGGAAATAATTATCTGCCTTATCTGAATGGGTCCCAATGGGCATGGGTATCAATATTAGGAATTTGACTGGGTCTGGTCTGGGTCTGGGCTTGGTGTTCATGGGTTTCAGCTGGGCTGGGCATGGGGTTTGGGCACCCATGGTCTCTGGTGGCCAGTATGGTTAAATTTTACTTTCAACATATACAAATGTTATCATCTTATATTTTAGTAAAATATCCAACTAGCTTAGAGCATGGTTATGCTATTCATATTAACCCGCGCCCACTGGGGTGGTTGACCCCCCCCCCTCATGTTTTATCAAGATAACGAAAAAACGGCGGCGCGTAGCCCGACAAATTTGGCATAACTATTTACTGATTCTTTCCGGACATTTTGCGAAAATTCAAGTTTCGTGTATTTTCTAATGTATTGTATTTTGTATTTTGTAAATTCAAGGTCAGGTCAGGTCACCAGGTCAGGTCAAGTGACCCTACCTACAAAAACGTTTGCGGTCGTGCCATGACTACAGTTTATAAGAGATCGATATCAAACTAAGGATTACATAAGTCATTAGTATTCTAAAAAGGTTCATCTGGATTTTTTGTATCGGTGACCTTAGGTCGGGTCAAATTTGCGATCTCCCCATTAGAAGTTCATGGAGAAATAATCAAATGCTTTCTTTGTCGACGATATCAGTCCATTCCCTTCTGGATGATGTTATCATATGATATTATGTATGATCAAGTGCAGGTTCTGTTCAGGAACATTACGTGGTCATCTGAGGTCATCCGAGGTCACCAACACCTTTTCGTCAATAACTCTGGCCATAATGAAGATTAGAGAAGCTCCAATTTACACCAGTGTGTTTTGTCTCGCCAAGACACATCTACTGATATGCAACTTGACCTACTTGGGTCACCACTTGACCTTGACCTTAGGTCATTTTTTTAAAGTTGACCTAACATGATCAAATTTGACATATTTCAAAGCGCCTGACGAGAACAACACGATGGCGTAAACAGTATGCGTTATCCTTGTTGGGTAAGAAGTTATTCACGAAATATTTTTGCTAAAAATTCAGCCTTTTTTGACTTTAATGACCTCTAGAGCTCTAAACTATTGACCTGAGGTCAATTTTGAGGACTTAAGTCCATTTCCAAATTTCATTTGCTAGCGATTGCTTTGAACGTTTGTTTCAGATAGCATAGTTCCGAGATATTTGGGGGTTTCATGGAGCGATGTCCTAAACTTGAAAATTTGACCTTCGATGACCTCTGGTGACCTGACTTTTGACGTGAGCGAAAAAAGTCTTAAATAGTTTAGGAAATGATTTTCGGATAACGGTTCGGAACAGTGTCTTTCGTTTTGGTCTACGTTCCATGGGAGCGGAGTTAAAGGGGGGTGTTCAAACACCCCCTCCAGTCGGGCGAAGGAAATGCAGAGGCCCAGTGGGCGCGGTAGAAAGACACTCGTGTTGTGATGAAGCGGGGGGGTGATTCATGCTTTCGTTCCGTGTTTTGGATGCAACGTCTTGTTTAAAAAGTAGGTCAAGTTCTTAAATAATAACTTACAAAATAAATGTGTCATTTGGAAGATATGAGCTTCTCGTCAAAAGTTTAGGTTCTAACAACAGAGTTTTTAGCCTAGAATTATGTTTTGTTGCTATCCTTACGTTTGAGTGAAGCTTATGTGCCTTCAGTCAAATGTGAGGATACCAACCAAACTTATCCCTATTCCTGGAGGGATTAAATATATACAAATCTGTCGGGGGAACTTATTTCGCCCCCCCCCCATCTTCAGATCTCGGCTGCCATTAGAGACAGAATCATGACACTTGGTATGTGATTAGGGTCGACAAAGTTTTTTTGTGACCTTGGGTCACTATCTTCAAGGTCAAATGACGTCATCAAAAGTCATATTTGCCCAAATATGATTTTTCAGGAAACCTTGCCATTATCTCGAAAACTCTGGCATCTAGCAGAAATCTGAAATGTACTGTAAAGCAGTTTGAATTGTACTTCGACATCATAGCATCAGACGTGACCTCAGTTCAATGGTTTGGGCTGTAGTGGTCAACAAGTGTTAAAATGCCTAGTTTGTTTGCTAATTACTTTTTATATAAAGCATATAGAGTAATTATTTTGATACCATCGTGTTTCTCTCGTCATTGCGGTTCACAACATAACAATTTTGTCAAATCGAAAATTTGACCCCGGGTCAAGGTCAAGGTCAAGGTCAAGGTGACGTAAGTCAGTGAAATTGCATATTAAAAGATGCGTAATGATGAGGAAAACGTTTTGAGACCAGTTAAGAGTCTCTATGGTGTTCCTGTCACGAGTTATTGATTGATACAAAGGTGTTCGTGACTTGATGACCTTTTGAAAAGTCACTGACTAAAAGATTCATCTTGGTCACCGAGAAGGGCCTGAGATGACATGATACTGAAACAATTGGATTGATAGTATGTGTAAACCTTTTTTTTCATTTTTCACCATTTATATTGGAAGGTTAGCACGACCTGATATCAAGTCATGAAATATTAAGATATCAACTTGAAACTTTTAAAACATATTGATTTGCATGTTCCCTCTTGCATACATTCCAGTTTTAAGAAACCTCATGAAACTAAAAAAAAATATCATTTTGAGAAAAAAAGAAATGTTTTTTTTTTCAAAAATTGTTGAACTTAAAATTAAAAAATTTGGAAATTCAAGGCTGCTATTTAAAAAAAAAAATTGTCTACCAACGACAGTTTTCGCTAACACTTTCATTTAACCCTATTCCTGGAGGGATGAAAAGCATACGAATCTGTCGGGGGGGGGCTTATTCGGCCCCCCTTCAGATCTCCGCTTCAATAAGAGCTAGACACATGAAACTTAGTGTGTGACTAAGGTCGACAATGAACTCTATTTTGTCAAATTTTGGTGACCTTGAGTCAATTTCTTCAAGGTCAAATGACGTCATCAAAAATTATTTTTTGTCAAAACGTGATATTTTCAGGAAACCTTGCTATTATCTCGGAAACTATGGCAGCTAGGAGGAATCCGAAAAATCGCTGTAAAGCGTTTTTAATTGTATTTCACCCTAAAGGCATCATAAATGACCTCAGGTCAATGATTTGGACTGTAGAGGTCAACAAATGTTAAAAAACCTGTTTTTCAGCAAATTGTTTGTTCGGTAGATAACTTTTATATAAAGTATATACAGCAAACTTATTTGCGTAACATCGTGTTTCTATCGTCATTGCGTTCGAAGTTCATATCAATTGTCAAATAGAAAATTTGAACCCGGGTTCAAGGTCAAGCATCAAGGTCAAGCTGAGTAAGTCGGTCAAAAATACATATGCAAAAGACGCGTATTGACAAGACAAACATTTTGAGACCAATTTGTGCGCGTTCTCTATATGTTCTTTCACGAGTTATGATAAAAAGGTGTTGGTGACCTTGAAATGACTTTCAAAAGGTCCACTGACTAAAAATTCAGTCCTTTTCATCAGAAGGGCCTAAGATGACATGATACTGAAATAATTTGATTGATGCAATGTATAAAAACCCTCGTTTTTCATTTTTCACCAAACTTATATTTGAAGGTAGCATTTTTACCTGACATCAAGGTCATCAAATATTTAGATATCACCTTGAAACTTTCAACACATAAAACAACAACAACATTCGAGTAGCCCACTGGAAGAACAATCAATTCTCTACCGATGTCTGTTTTTGCTAACACTTCTCTTCAACACAACAAACTCTCCATGAGTGCTTAACCATGCAACGGATTTTGTGTCAAAACGCCCGAACACGCCCCTAAAAAACTGTCCTGGAACCCCCCCTAATTACTCAATTTTAAAAAAGTACACCCATTCGATGCGCAATGAAATGTTAGGAAAATCCAGCAAGTTTTGAAGATTCTGAGTTGAGTTATGAATGACCGTACGCGAAAAAACCTCAAGGCGATTCGCCCCCCCGACAGTAATAGGGTTAACACACAACTCTCCACAAGTGCCTAACCATGCACAGATTATGAAACAAAACCACCGAACACGCCCCCCTATCAACTGTCTTGGACTTCCTCCTAATGACTTAATTACTTAATTTTGGGGAAAAAACACACCATTTAATGCGCAATGAAATTTTAGTAAAAGTTAGCAAGTTAGAAGATTTTGGGCTGCGTTATGAATTAACTGTACGCGAAAATTTATCTTTATTATGTGAAATGCTATTCACGAAAAACTGCTTTGCTAAAAATAACCTTTTTGACCTTTAATGACCTCTGGAGCCTAAGCTATGGAACTTATCTTAAAAATCTGACGACAAATTGAATATTTAATTCTGCAAGGCTTACTATTACTCTTTTTCATTTGTTCCTAGCTATCATAATTTCCGAGATAATCGGGGGTTTCTGGAAAAGAGTCCTAAAACCAGAACGTCTGACCTTTGGTGATCACTGGTGACCTCAATTGTGACCTGATCCAAGAGAAGACTGAAATACTTTCGATAGAGCTTGTCTAGATCTATCTAATCCCGTTTTCTGCTTGTCGTTGCGTCGCGTAGTTTTCGAGATCTCACGGGGGTCGGAAATCAACCCCTGCAGTTCGTGTTCGGCGGGAACCCCTTGTAGTGCGCGGATTTGAGTATCGATTTAGTTCGGATCTGTTTGCGACGGCAAAACAACACATAGCGAAAATAATTCAAAAGCATGCTTTGCAGAAAATGGAAACTCCGTTGGGCGGTGATAAATTGACGCGGATTTATTCGGTCCCGCTCGTCCTTCGCCGCTTAACCCGCGCGGCGTAGGGTCTCTCGCGAACGCGCGGCGAGGGGGGTAAAAATATTACCCCCTTCTATCTTCCGAACAAGACCGCAGCGAGACGCGCAAGGCGGCGATCGAAAAGCTCTCAATTGAAACCGAATCGAATGCATACCGAAAATTTTCAAGTTTAGGTCAAATGTAAGGGTCACGGTCAGGTCACATGGAAAGTTCGAGTTATTGAGTTAATGGTCATACTTTCAAATTTTAAAATCCTTTTTGGATTAATAACTGTAGTGCACATAAAGCTTCTTCAAAAGGTGGATACAATCTATTGCATAAGTAAACGTGGAAATTGCATGCAAATGTCAAGTTCAAGGTCAGGTCACAAAAGGTCACTGTCACGAAGAGGTCAAATCAACCTTGTGACACATGTTTTTAGGGGTCATTTTTGGCACGCTAAGAATCGATTTAGAAAGCAGGTCATTTTTACAACTTGCACCCCGTCAAAGGTCAAGATCAGGTCATCAAGGTCAAAACTGAAAACTTGACTAATATGAATAAACAAAGGCTTGTTTCTATGTTAGATTTTTGTCTCATTAAACACAAAATGACATTTAATAATCTGTTTATCAGGTCAAAAATTGGTAAAAAAACGTTATTTTGAAAAAATGATGTCATTACCTTACTTATTGCTTGGAGGAGCAATCAGTCCCACTGAAAACGAAGCTATTTACGTTAAATTCGTCTGGGTAGTTCATTACACTTGGTTCTCATATATATATTCCGTTTTTTAGATACCTTTGAAATTTTCAATTTTTGGGAAAAATTTCTAAAAAAACAGTTTGTTTGATTTTGGGGGTCAAAACCCAAAATTTTGGAAATCCGAAATTGCCATCGTGTAGAAAATTAAATTTTCTTTCTTATACTGTTTTGCGTTTGCGATTTGCTTTAAATCTATGTTTTCTACGATGCATCCAACATTTATCGTTATTCAACCAAAAATGGCATGACATGACGTCATCGAAAACGTCATTATCTCCAAAGATCTCAACTTTTTTCGATGATTTTTTAGGTAGACGTCAAATTATGTTGGAATAAGATAACTGAAAAACTTTTGACGTCGTATCTGTTAGCCGTTTTCAAGTTATTGCGGAAATACTGAGGGGCGGGTAATATTACCCCCTACGCGCGGCGGGTGGTTAAGGCGTCATTACGGTCATTATATTTTCCGTTCACATAATTGCTTGATTTCGTCAACTATCCTTGCAGAATTGCAGGATGTATAATTTACATTGTACTATATACACATAGGCAGACCAAATCCTGCCCAGGTTATCGTTCCTATTAGTGACACCCCTATTTTTCAGGGACTCCTAATATACGATGAAGGGAATATACGGGGCAGTTATCTTTCGAGCAGTGTTTCGTTTTTGAATCTGTTTAGGATTGTAGGGGATATACGGGGCAGTTATCTTTCGAGCGGTGTTTTGTTTTTTAATCTGTTTAGGATTTAACCTACCATGTCATTTGTATCCAGAAAAATGTCAGCTATCCATGATACCAAGCAGGGACTATCATGGGCTGGGTGCACCCATGGGTGCCCACTCAATTCTTCTGATTGTCTGGGTTGCGTATGCCTTTTTTTGTCTTTTCATGTGTTCTTGGCGGGCATGGGTATGTCAATTTTAGAACAATGTCGCTAAGCGTTCTTTTTTACTTGACAACCAGATGTTTAACCAGGTATTTTTTAATGTTATAGGACACTTAAACAATAGACGTTGGCAATTATATGACAACAATAAATTGTGTTAAGTAATAGGGCAGTTAAGATTCTTAACCCTTTTAGTGGCAGGGGAGGCAAATATTGCCCACCCCTCATGTTTTTCTTAGATATCTCCAAAACGACTACGAGTAGGCTTATGAAACTTTCGGACTCTTAATAAAATTGATTTTCACATCTGTAATCAAATTTTGGATTTCTGGACTTTGAAACAAGAGGCGGTTCCAGGGCCCAGTTTTGGGAGGATTTTTCAGCGACAATTGTCGATCATACGGAAATGGCGATCTTCACGGATCTTCCCAAACTGCCTCAAGTATGAGGAAGTTAGCATAGGTTACGGTGATTTAAATAAGTCAAATTCAGTTGATGTCAATGAATAGTTGTATTTTTTACGGCAGAGGCGGTTTCAGTACTGAAAAAGGGGATTTCCAAAAAGTATGAAACGAACTAGCTTGACAGTAAATAAAGCAATATAAATTGCGTTTATAGCTATGAAGATGCTTAAAATAGTTTCTTCTTCTAATTTTGACATAATTTATTACGTCTTAAGTTCAAGGGCGTGTCCAGTCACAGAAAAGGGGGTAAATTGCAGTGGAGTGATAACGATATACCAGAACGATTACGGAGCAATAAACAGATAGTGAGAATGATGACTGGAATATGAGGTCAGGGAAAAAATAAATACATTTATTGCAGAGGCCGCTCGGAATCGAAAAAAGGGGGTAATAATATTGCAAAGGGAAACTGATGCATAGGCCTACAAGGACATAACATACTGCAGTTTCCGATGAAAAAATCACTTAGGGGGTCCTTTTTGAAAAGAGCATTTTGAAGCAGACATAGGCGGCCCAGTAGGGTTAAAAGGCGGGCAACTTATGTGTATGAAAAATTTGCAAGAAAACTAGATTTGTTGACTAGTAGTATATATTAGCGAAGATTTAATTTCCTATAAAAAGGTCTTTGGCACCTCCCCAAATGGGATCCTGGAGTACAACTTTATAATGATTTGCAGCATTCAAAATGGAACGTTATCTATGACGAGTAACTATTTATATTCCGTGGTAGAAAGCATGGACTGCGGATCATATTTTGTATATTTTGCCTCCCATTTTCGTTAACCTGGCACCGCCTATGCGAACAAAAATATGCTGTAAAACTATTTTTGATGATGTTCAAATAACGAATTATTGCATTTATTCAGAAAAAAAAAAATCCTTTAAAAAACTTTGAATTACGCTTTAACCTATTACTGTCGGAGGGGCCGAATCGGCCCCCCCTGAGGTTTTTCCGCGTACAGTTCATCCATAACTCAACCAGAACTTTTCAAACTTGCTTGAATATCTAACATTCATTGCACATCGATATGAGTGTACTTTTTTCTAAATTAATATATTAGGAGGGGTCCAATACCGTTTTATAGGGGGGCGTGTTCGGCCGTTTTGACATAAAATTTTGCAATGGTTTAGGCACTCGTGGAGAGGTGTTATTATGAAAGGAAACTGTAAGCAAAAAAACACACATCGATAGAGAATTGATTGTTCTTTCAGATGCGCTGTCTCGAAATTTCAAAATTTTGAATTTGAAATCTTAAAAAATGTTTGAAAAACTTTTTTGTTTTACAAAAATGATACAAGTTTTTTGTTTTCATGAAGGTTTGAAAAACCGCGAACATATGTAAAAGAAACATGCCAATAATATGTTTTGCAAGTTTCAGGGCGATATCTTAATATTTGAATGACCTGATGTCAGGTCAAATGCTAACCTTCGAACCATAATATATATGGTGAAAAATGAAAAACAATGGTTTAACGCAATACATCAATACAATTATTTCAGTATCATGTCATCCAGGCCCTTCTTGATAAAGAGGATATCATTTTTAGTGAGTGAACTTTTGAAAGGTCATTCAAGGTCACAAACACATTTTTATCAATAACTCGTGACACAAACAATATAGAGACTCGTAAATGGTCTCAAAACGTTTGTCTTGTCAATACGCATCTTTTGATATGCAGTTTGACCTACTTATATCACCTTACCTTGACACTTAACCTTGACCTTGACCCGGCGTTCAAATTTCGATTGACAAATTTGGTATGATTCGAACCGCAATGACGAAGAGAAAAACACAATTGGATCAAAATAAGTGCTTTATATGTCTTAGATAAAAAGTTGTTAACGAACAAACTTTTTGCTTAAAAAACAAGTGTTTTTAACATGTTATTGACCTCTACAGCCTAAACCGTTGACCTGAGATCTTTTCTGATGCATATTGGCGAAAGACAATTAAAAAACTGCTCTCTAGTCCTTTTTCGGATTTCCTCCTAACTGCCATAGTTTCCGAGATAATGGCAGTTTCCTGAAAATATCATGTTTTTGACAAAGAATATTTTTTGAAGACGTCATTTGACCTTGAAGAAATGACCCAAGGTCACCCACAATTTGACAAAATCGAAGTTCATTGTTGGACCCTAACACATACGTAAGTTTCATGCTCGTTGCTCTATGGCAGTCGAGATTCTGAAGGGGGCCGAATGAGCCCCCCCCGACAGATCGTATACTTTCATCCCTCCAGAGAATAGGGTTAACTTTCCCCCCCCCAAATTTAAGGACCTGCACACGCCTATGTTTTTGGAATATTTACAAAGTCATCACATATCAATTTTCTTCTTCGATATACTATCGACACTGTTAATTTAATTAAAAATCGGTTGCATAAAAATGCAGCGTGTGTTGGATCAAGGAAATACCTCAATTTTGTGTACTTTTTGGCCCCCCGTGCCTTTTTTTAATAAATGTAGATCATGTTATGGTGAATCGACCAATCGTTTGGATTTTTGAAATCCGACGGGTAGATCTCGAGATTCCGGGGCCGAATATGCCCCCCCCCTTGCACTAATAGGGGTAGCCGGGAGCCTGCCACTAATAAGGTTAAATCATGTTTGATCCGAAGTCTGATCCAATATGATAATGTTGACCGCAAAGTGTTCGATATGTCTAAATCAACAGCAACACACAGGTGCCTGATATTAATTATCGTTAAAGGTATGAAAGTCAGCATGCTAGGATAATGGCTGCAAATTTTGTAAAAAATATTGATCTGCCTTATCTTAATGGGCCTCAATGGGCATGAGTATCATTATTATGAATTTGAATGGGTCTGGTCTGGGTCGGGCTTGGTGTTCATGGGCTTCGGCTGGGCTGGGCTTGGGGTTTGGGCACCCATGATAGTCTCTGATACCAAGTTTGCCTTTGATGTGTGTCAGTTTTATTTCGCACCGCAGAGCCGTCGCGTCAAGGAGCGCCAGTCGCGTCCAGCCGCCCTCAGGGGACGCCAAATCGCCGCCCCGGGATGTTTGTTTATCCGCGCGGTGAATTATGCTGTGGACAGAGGACGGGAGGAGACCGGCTGTGGCCGGCTGCGCCGCTCTGCACCCACACTGGCGTCGGTCTCCTTAAGTTACATCTACCTTACTATTTAAAGCAAATCTGTCTCTCTGTTCGTCAACACCACATTTTTTCCTAATACATTTGTGAAATTCAAAATGTTACGGAGGATTGACACATTAGCATACAATATAATCAAGAAAATCTATTTTTGCAGAACGCATGACAACATCTACGTGTGTATTTATCTGTCCCCTCATCTCCCAACATCAAACTGTCCTTCAACACGCTAACCCTCGCCCTTCGGGGTGGGTCTGACAGCCCCCCGTAGGGTGAACTTTTGTAATTTTTACATTTCTTAAGTTTTAAGTAGCTGAGTAAAACAATTATACATATCCTGTCGAAATTTAGTTGAAACTGGTTGAGTAGTTTAGGAGATAAGGACGTTTTGTTGACGTCATTTTCGTTTTAAAAAAATGTTTGAAAAATCACAGAAAATAGAGTTTTGCAGCAAATTGCAAAACACAAACATAAAAGACGCCAACAAACTTTGCCTTCATTATGTCAGTTAATTATTTTTCAACCTTGAGTTTTTGACCCCTTAAAATTCCAAAAAATAATTTAAAAAATCCAACAAAATCACAATTTGCTAAGATAATTTTAAAAACAGGAATATATGTGAAATAACTGATTATAAAAAAAATCAAGGCAATATCTCTATTTTTGACTGAGAAATATATTTCTAAGTGTAATATATATATATACTATATATGTTATATAATATAATATATATATATATATATATATACTATATATATATATGGTTATATAAGTATTATATATATATATATATTATATATATATATATATATATATAAGGAGTAGCTTATTTAATAAATTTTGGGTTGCACTTAGTTGTTAAGAGCCCATTTGTACCACATTAGGCGTAATGCTAAATTCCCAAATGTTCGGGTTCCCCCCCCCCTTTGCATTAAAGTTACACCCTTGCATATATATAAAAATTATATATATATATATTTATATATACACATATATATATATATATATATAAAGGGTGTGTGCGTGCGTGCGTGCGTGCGTGTGTGCGTGCGAGCGTTCGAGCGTGCGAGCGTGCTTCATCTATGTATATATGAGAATGATGAAAAAACTTTCTTCCGCATATTGTGTGCTTGAGACAATTAATGACAACAGGCAACATAGCATGTGCTATTAGGCCTGCAAGTTTGAATTTGCATAATATGCCAATCACTTCCAGTCATAAATTTTGCACATTTCGTCAAATGTTTTTGCGGTTTTACGCGTTTCAGTTAACCCGCGCTCCACAAGGATCTCAAACCGAGTGCGCCCCGCTGAGGGGGAAGATTTGGTCCTCTTCGTTATCTTCCAAACCAATAACCGGACTGAGACGCGCAAGGCGGCAATCAAACGCTTCCCATGATACGCATCCGAAGAAAAATCATTTTTAAATAAGGTCGCATGTCAGATCTCCGTCAGATAAAATGTCATCATTGTTATATTTTAGTTTTTTCGTCTCGTCTTTCCCTCCAAAGCCTTATATTTATATTTTTGCACGAATAGCTTTCCAGGGTGTAATGAATCTCCCGCATTAACCCTCACCTGTGTAGGGCAAGATCACTGCGTGACCGTGTAGGGGGTTGTTACGACTAGTGGTGCCAGTTTCCGAAAATATTTGTCCAATGTCCGACCGATGTCCAAGACTATAGTCAGCTGTCCGTCCGATACTGTCCGAAAATCATTGTTTGTCCGAAATTTGTCCGAAAAAAGAGAAACAAATGTATGATATGGAATATAAAAGATTAAATGTATCATTCACAATATATTCATAAGTTAAGGCATTTGTGTCAAAAATCGTTACATTTAAGATATCCGAAAGCCACAATCACCATATATCAGGAAAACATGTATTGCTAAAAAGTAACTGGGTAGGTGATTTTGACGACAAGCCATCCTTGGTCATTGGATGTCCGAAACATGTTCCAAAGAAATATTGCTTGTCCGTCCGAAACCGAACCGATTCTTTGGACAAATTCGGATTTCCAAAAATGTTTTGCACCAATTGGCACCACTAGTTACGACCCCTTGGCGTTTGACCCCTAATTAAGCTAGAGCTTCAATTAAAAAAAAAAAAACGAGTGTGTTGCTTGTGACGACAGGAGGAAGCCATTGACATCTGATTTTAAGGTCCTGGGTCATTAGGTGACCTCTAAGGTCATGCCAAAGCCAAAATGTCATCAAAACTTAAATGTATAAAAAATGGAAACTTATCGAGCTAAAATGGTAAAAGAACATCAGAGAATGCTAAATAGACGCCATTTTGAAATCAGCATCACAAAGTGATCTAAAAACTGCCAGATTAAAAAAAACGTCATGTCAAGTCATCTGAGGTCAGTGACCTCGGTTGACCTTTGGCAGCGCATGACCACAGTGGATCATATAATCATGTAAAATGGATCCCAGAATTGAAGTAAGCGTCAAAAACTGCACTAGCAACGAACAGAAGGCGAAAAAAGAAATCTGAGGTCATCAGAAGTCAATGACCTTCGTTGACCTCTGAAAACGTCAATCGAGATTGCAATCACTACAGAAGCCTCAACTGTCACCTAGAAACACCTTTGCATATGCTCCTGAACAGCAAACACTCGTGAATTTCACATGTTTCAAGGATTGCTACTACGGGACGCCACTTTTGCCAAACACGACCCAAAGGAACAGGTCAAAGATGGGTCCTATTGGTTAGAAGTTCAAAATTTTCGGGGTTCGTGACAAATTAATGCAAATTAGGGTACTGAAAGTGTCATAGTGATCGGTTGATACTTACGCGAGTTATTTTGAAAAACCGCTCCCCTCCCTGGGTGGCATCCACTCACCCCATTTACACTGGCGAGGGTTTAAGATTCAAGTAAAATTTTAAAAGCAAATGTCCACGGGTCAAGATCGGGACACAAATGTTCACTGTGACCAATAGGTCTACGAAAGTCATGCAATACATGTTTCATGGGTTGTTTTACACGTATAATTCGATAGCAGGAGCCATTTACACAACCTGACACCATACAAGGTCAAAGTCAGGTCATATTAGGTAAATTTTGAAATTGCTTAACCTAGATAAAAAACAGGTTCATTGACGAATTTTGTCTTATAAATACAGTTGTTATTTGTCTATATCGGGTAAATAAAGGTCAAAAAAATACTTTCAAAAATGACGTCATGAGTTATTTATACTTGGGAGCCATAAGTCAGTCAAAACATATATTATGTCTTAATGTTTGGCTTGGGTATTGTCCATGCTCAGTTTTCTCACATATATCTCGTTTTTTAATATCTTCAAAAATTCGGTGGCGTGATTTTTTTTTTTAAATAAATAGGGTTCAAATATTCATAATTGAAACATTCCGAGGGCAGTTACTGAGTTACTGATAAAATTCGGGAGGGGCAGATCCTGCTCCTCCCAGCGGGGCGCGAATGACCACGCTGACGTGACCAGGTTGCTTGGTATGCTGCAATAGCTGCATGTTAACGGCAGCTCAGTTTGGTTAGTTAAGAATTCTGCCTGGAAGAAACTGAGATAATATATTGAGAATTCCGATCACGACTGTCATCTGCGGGACAGTGACGTCAGACTGGCTTCCAATCAACCCAAACAACCTCTGCTATCTGGTGACCTTGTTAGGTTCCGACAGTGATCATGGTTTGCAGCTGACTGCTGCCTCTTACTCAGCCAAGGTGCTGAGTTAAGGCGTGTCTGTCATACTGCATTCTCCATCCTTGCAATGAAAAAGTGCAAGTTTGGCACATGCAGTATGTTAAATCACAGGACGAAAATCATACAAGTATGGGGTGCTCAATAGAATTGCAGCTGCAACGGTTGATGTTGGCGTTGGCGCCACTTATGTCATGGGGAGATTGTCGAAGAAGGCATGTGAGTCAATTGATCCAAACGGTCACAAGATTTGTGCCNCATGGCCGCCTGAGGAACACCATGGCCGCCTGAGGGACACTGTAGCCGCCTTTGGAGGCACTCTGGCCGCTCGCCTGAGGGTGCATTCTGGCCGCCTGAGAGGGCAATCTGGCCGGTTGAGGGGCCCTCTGTTGACCTGAAGGGACCTCTGGCCGTCGGCGGGGTCGGACCGGGGCCGGACTAGGTTCTCAGGTGCAGCGGGTCTGTCCTGTGCCGCCGCCGCCGCTGACGTCGAGTGAGTCTTAAATTGGTGCTGAATTTAAGCCGTTTTTGTCACCTTTCATCAACGAAACTTGAAAGACCTTACCAAGCCACAGATGAATGACTAAGGATGAAGTCGCGGTACTACAATTAAACGTACTGTTGTAACTTGTAGCGCATTCCGATTAACACTAGAGCTGCCGCTTTTCACAGACGAAACTTGACAGCCCGAGCCGACCCACAGATAAATGACTGAAGATAAGTTAGCAAAAAGCACGTTCTCTAACTATTTATTTAATATCGTCTTAGAAATAGCATTTGCAGCGTAGCTCCGTGCCCGCATGACATATAGCAGACAAGTTCAGAGGCCACTCACATTCTTAATCTTAAGTAAAACATTCACTTGCTATTTTTATGCACCCAAAAAGGCCAGCATCACACGAATGGTATTGCTCAAAACAGGCAAAACTAAAAATATGGGTTAGAAAATATGGGATGGAAATATGAGATATCGTTAAGGTCTGTTCCTTTAAAGTTTCAGCTCTGCACCTACCGCCCGCGTGCGTAGTGGTCTGGGTAGTAGAATACCGTGGTAGTATAAATGTAACGGGGCCGGTTTCATGGTTGCTAGATGCTATATAAAGTGTTAGTGTGAAATGGTGGAAGTTGTGGCCATTTGCACCACGTTTGTGGTGCATTTTTATTTGCATTTATCATTTTCAAATTTGGACTTTATCTGACCTGACCTTGACCTTACGTTGTATCTATCAGATTTTAAATACTGCTGCTTCTATCGAATTCTACGAGTAAAATAACTCATGAAACATATGTCGCATGACTTCCGTATAACCCTTTTCTTATTATGACATCGTGTTACCTGATGCAGTGCCTTGGTATTTCATAGTAATTTAACTTTTGCTAAATGCGAGAGATGCATTGAACCATGATTAAGAGCTTTTGTGTAATGAAAGTCTCAACGTATGGCTATGGATGAAAAGTATTACCAAAAAACTCAAAATCTCAATTTGACCTTTGACCTGATGGTAACCACTAACCTAACATGTGACCTTATTTAGAAAATGTCACATACGCTGTAAATGCGTCTCATTAAGAGCTTTCGATTGCTGCCTTGCGCAATGCGCATGTCACTCGATTGTTGGTTTCGGACATAACGAGGGGCAGGAATCTGCCCCCTGCCCCAGTGTTTCGGTTGAATGTCCAGGGGCGCGTTGTTAAGAAAAGTCGTATGTTTCTGTTCCTTCTACAGACCCGGAAGGTCCGACTTTGACGTCTCGAGTTCTGACCGCCCACCGTTATAGCGCACCGACTTTAGCACGGTCCCCGGGGACTGCTTCAGCACGTCTCCGGACTGTTCAGCACGTCTCCGGACTTGATGCAGCACGTCTCCGACTGTTCAGCACGTCTCCGACTGTTCAGACACGTCTCCGGACTGTCAGCACGTCTCCGAACTTCAGCACGTTCCACGTCGCACGTCTCCGGACTGTTCAGCACGTCTCCGACTGTTCAGACGTCTCCGGACTGGTTCAGCACGTCCCGGACTGAAGCCGGCATTGCTCAACGAGACGACGGGACCCCACCCCGGACTGGCTACGACCTGCCCGTGTACGGCCTGGCAGAGGGTCTGCTGCTGCACATCCACGTGGTGGCCATCCTCTGCATCGCCATCAGCCTGCTCTGCGCCGTCGCCACTGTCCTCTGGTCCGTATACGGCCACTGGAGACAAGGCCAATCGCACTTCTTCCAGTGGACCCAAGGCGAGCGCAACATCATCTACCTGGCCATCTGTGACGGCACCTTCAACCTGGCCCACCTGTTCGACCACGCGCACTACGTCATCGTGAGGGACCACGTGCATCCTGTGTGGCTGTGCCAGCTGTACGCCTTCGTCATCAGCGAGTTCATCTGCGCACAACACCTGCTGGTGAACCTGATCGCGGTGGGCGCCTGCGTCACCATCCACCGCGAGCGGACTGTGGAGTGGGGTGCCCGCGACTGGAAACAACTGCTCTACACATTCGGTGGCTCACTACTGATCGACATCGGCTGCCTTCTGACCGGCGCCTACGGACCGACCGGCTCCTTCTGCTACTTCGACCCGGTGGCCGGCGTGGTGCCCCTCCTAGTCTTCTCCGTGGCGCCGCTGGTGCTGCTCTTCTCCACGAACGTGCTGCTGTACGGCCTGACGTTCCGCAAGATCCGCCAGGAGGAGCACAAGACGCGGGCCGTGCTGGGGACGACGGCGGGGAAGCCGCACAGCGCCGCATCTACCGCGGCGCGCACCGGCATGCTGTTCGTGGCGGCCTTCTTCATACAGTGGTGGGCCTCGGTGGTCTGGGGCCTGTGGCAGCTGGTCGAGCCACCGCCACTCGTCCTGCACTTCTTCGCCACCACCTTCTGCAACCTGGGCGGCGTACTCAACTTCGGCGTGTTCTTCATCCTTCGGCGGCGGCGGCGGCAGCGGCAGCGGCGCCTGCCGGGAGGCACGGTTCGGCGGCAGCATCCGACGAACATGGTCCAGCAGGGCGGAACCGGTGGTCCCCTGGCCAGCTTCCGGTCGCGCTGGCTGAGGATCGGCAGTCGAGAGACCGAGCCCACCTGCTCCGACCGACCTTCCGTCAGTCGCGCACCTTCCCCCACTCAACAGGACGAACCCGAGGTGACGGCAAACGGCGGCCAGGGAGAGCCTCCCGCGACATCCTCACCATCCGCTGCAACACCAATGTCACCTACAACCCCGCTAATACGCTACGACCCCACAATTCGCTACAGCACCGAAGACCGCTAAAGTCCCCGCCGTCCGTCAAAGCAACGAAGACCTCCTCCAATGCTACTGTGTCCCGCAGATCTAAAGCTGATCACCGGTTTTCCAGCCGGTCCACGGAAGGATCTCGGCCGTATCGCCGCGATATAGGCGGTAGACGTGCCGCGCCGCAGAGCAGCCCGGCCCTCAGCAGATGAAGGAGTGGAGCGGGGACCGGGCCAGGGAGGTACCGCAGCGTCGGGGGAAGGTGGGAGGGAGGGAAAAGCGATAGCCATGGTGTGGAGCGGAAGCGTGGCCGACCCAGCAGGTACCACGGCGCCAGGGGACGGTGAGGCGGTGGGCAGCGGTAGCCGCTACCCTCCCGAGGTGATCATCACCACATGCACCGAGCGTACCGACTCTCGCAGCACGCCTAGTATAGAGCATGAGGACGGTGGAACATTGTAGCAGGGCAGGTCCGACTGGCCCACATTTGCTGAGGTTGGGCGTTTAACTGTCAGACCTCCAACACACTCTACACCCAGCGACAGTCAAATTCCCATCCTTACACACTTTGTCCCATCACTTACCGCCCATACTCCGGGTTACCGTGTATGTGTGTGTGTGTGTGTGTTTGTGTGTGTGTATGTGTGTGTGTGTCTGTGTGTGTCTGTACGTGTCTGTGTGTGTGTGTTTTTCTGTGCATGTGTGTCTGGGTGTGCTTGTGTGTCGTGTCTGTGTGTGTCGTGTATATGTGTGTCGTGTCTGTGTGTGTCGTGTCTGTATTATTATTATTGTATTGTATATCATGAGGCACATCCACATTGTGTTGTGGCTATTCTGTTCCCCATGTCGGTATAATAAAACAGCTGGTCATGACGGTCATCACACATACGCAACTCATACATCACACTCACACACACACACACACATACCTAGCACACGCTTAAACACTCACACGCTTATTCACACCTAGTCGACCCCGCCCCGCTGTTTCATCAGCAGGTGTTGCCTCAGCTCGCTTTTGAAACTTGTTGTCGTTAGGCATCTGATGGTTGATGGCAATGAGTTGTACGCGGTGACCACAGAGCATCTGAAGCGACACATGCCGGACTCGGATCAGATGGATGGCGTGACGAGCTGGTCGGCATTTCTTGTAGTACGATGGTGAATGTCACCTCGTGTGATGATATCGATGGCAATTGTCTCGGGCTCCGATGTTGAAATCATACGCTTCAGAAAGTTAAGACCGTAATGCAAGTACATGTGTTCTCCGGTAAACCAGTTCAGTCTGTCGAGTACATCACTAATGTGGTCAAACTTCCTGCGTCCAGAATCAGATAAAACACGGGCAGCAACATTCAGCAATTTCTGGACACGCTTCATCTGAGTGTTGTTGCACACTCCATACACTACCAAACAATAGCGAATGCGCGAGATGACAAGCCCCTGTATAAGTGTCAGCAGAGTTGACTGAGGCAGACTATGCCTGCTATGGTTCAGGCCGCAGAGCATGCCGGTGCATCGCTGTACCGCACTGTCTACATGAGAGGCAAAAGTCATGTGCTCGCCGAATGCTACACCCAGGTTTAGGACTGTGGCGGAACCGGCGACGTCAGCATCCATAAATTAAATGTTGATAGGGGGAGACGCTGATGTTTTGGTGCGAGCCGAGGATGATGAACTGAGTTTTGTTAGCGTTGATTTTGATACCATTTTTGCCAAACCACCGAGATAGCAAGGTCAGGTTATGTTCCATGAGCTGCACCAGGAGCGACGTCGCCCCGGTCCTACGAGAGACCGCCACCTGAGTGTCATCCGCGTATGGAACGACCATGCGCGACATCTCGTGTGTTAAAAATAAACGTTTGGGCGTAGATCGAGAATAAAACGGTCCGCACGCCAGAACCTTGATACGTGTCGAAGGATTTAAAAGCGCATCGGATGTAACATGACTCCTGACGATTCCTGAACTTCACTTTCTTTAGTGGTTGGCAAAGGTACTATTAAACCAGAGTGTCAACACCAATGGTTTGAGTTTGTGGAGAAGAGGTCATGCGGATCACATACAAAACATTTCGAGCAGTCCAAGAAAAGGCATAAGGAGCGTGATTCACTACGGTCCATGGCAGTCAGTACTCTATCAGTGACGGTTAAAAGCGCGGTGTCGGTTGAGTGATTAGCCCTAAAGCCGTGCTGGTTCGGCGAAAACAGGTGATGGGTAGTGAAGTAATACAAGAGTTGCTCGTAAACGACGCGCGCGCTGATTTTGGCTATGGTGGATAAAATAGAGATGGGTCGATAGTTTGCGGTCTCCGTGGATCTGGGCGACTTCTGGATGGGCATGAACGTATGGTACAGCTTCCACCAATCGGAACATGATGTTGACACGAGCCTCACTATTCACATCATGAGTAATTGATTGCGGGAAAGTGGATGGGCAAACAGAGTTGACATAACCGGCATACAAAGCCGTCAGAACTGGCATGCAGCCAGAGTTCGCATTCGCGCTATCACACGGCACAAGCGTCCCGGCGAAATGGGTGCCCACCTGAAGGCGATGCTCCGAGATAGCAGAACCCGGCTAGCTCGGGTCCGAGTTGAGTTCCACCTGCGGCCGTGTCCCGTTGCCAACTGCCACCGAAAGTAGCGGTTGCAGGACGTTCCGGTCCGAACTGGGCGATGACCGGACACCGCTTCGACCCGATACAAGCGGACCACGCGCCACATTGCCGCTCCGGCCCGCGTCTCGCCAGCCGCCCGTACAGTCCTCACCGCTGTCGCGTCGGATCGCCAGATCGACCTGTCGTTTGAGCCTTGATAATCGCCTGTCGTTATCTCGAGACTGACGGAGTCTCACCATAGATCTCGGGTGCGTCCATAACATAAGGCGCGGTTGGTTGTACACTTTTTGTCCGTTTAATGGCGCCACAGAGTCCAGAATAGGTCGCGTCACCGCCAGGAAGTAGTCCCACTTGCACCATTTGGCCGATCACTAGCGAACACGGGTCCCAGTTAACTGCACTCAACGCCGGGTTCACCTCGTCTCTGTCCAGCCGACCACACTCCTTTCACGCAGTCGCCTTCGGCTTGTAGTCAGGCAAAGGCAGCAGCGCGCGCGTCCAGTTGTGGGGGCTCTAGTCACACTGCAGGACTCCGGCCCCGGTCACGCCGTGATTGGTGCAGATGACGTCGATGGTGGAGCCAGGCGATCGGAAGGTGGTGCCAGTCACGTGCTGCTGCAGTGAGTAGGTGCCTAGCAGCTGGCTGAATCTGGTATTGGAAGTCGTAGCACTGTTCGTATTGATGTTCACGTCCCCGGCTATCACTATCGGCCCACTATGACGGGTCAGCACGTACTGGATCTGCCTTCCCAGCTTGTCCAGGGCGCTACACTCAAGCCTGGTCTGTACCGGCGCCGGTACACCGCGCACACCATCACCTCGGTGGGAGCCGGCCCGAATCTGCACCCAGAGCGTCTCCAGCTTAGAGCCGGCCACAGGTTGGCCGGCACGCTCCACGGCAGTCAGCTCGAGTGACTCCCTGGCTGCTATGTGGGCCGACGCCGCCGTATCCCTTGCGGGCGGGTCGGTCTCACCGGACTAGCTGGTATCCCGGGATGGGCACCAGTCGGTTGGGTGTTGAGGGTTGCATCCAGGTCTCGTTGAGGACGATAACATCGTAACCATGCTCAGCGATGTTATGCCGCAGCGCGAGTAGCTTCGGCTTTAGACTCTGAATGTTGATCTCTCCGATGTAAAGCTGGCCGGACCGCGAGTGGTTCGCCAGATGCGACCGCCCCTCGACCCCCGCCGCGCCCGCCCGCTCCTCGCCCCTCGCCGTGGCGGCCTGGGTGCGCCTCCGCTAGTGTCGATCGCAGCCGCAGGACGTGCGGGAATCGGCCGGGCCGGGGCGGGGCGGGCTCGGGTTGGACGGGCGGCCGCGACACGGTCAGTCAGCTGGTCGTTCGCAGGGCTGCCCGGGGCGTTGAGCCGCCTGCACCTGGCGTATGGCGGGGCCGGGGCCGGCGCGGCGGCCAGCACGAGCAGACGCGACGACCAGGATGGTCAGGTACTGCAGCAGCTCACGGTGCATCGCGTCGACACGACGACGGGCCTCTTCTTAGCTGAAGTAGATAAGTCTGTTTAGGCCCTCAGGTCCTCAGTCGCCTCACTGCGCCGCGAGCACCGACGCGTGCTGGCAGGTCACCACCTCAACTGCATCAGCGATCACCGGGCATGTTGAGTTTGGCCGAGACAAGGGCTGTCCACAGCAGGGTCAGCCGACGATCGGCTGGTCCTCAGTCAACAAGGCAAACACTCACACCACACACCAACAATCACTCGGAGAAGGCTTTGCAGTCACTCTCCGACACCACGCTGCGCGCGGTGCGGTGGGGTAGGGGCAGGAGAGCCGCCCAGCACAGTCCGGCCGCTGGCGCCGCGCCGGCGTCAAACTGTGTTGTTGTGTCTATGTGTACGCTTCTGTGTGTGTCGTGTAGCTATGTAGAGTGTCTGGTGTCGTTTATGTCTGTCGTGTCTGTGTGTTTTTGTATGTGTCTGTGTGTTGTGTGTGTGTGTACATGTGTGTGTGTGTGTGTGTGTGTATGTGCGTGTGTGTGTCGTGTCTGTGTGTGTGTCGTATCTGTGTATTTCGTGCGGTGTGCGTATGCGTGTCGAGTGTGTGTTGCGTGTGCGTGTGCGTGTGCGAGTGCGTGTGCGTGTGCGTGTGCGTGTGCGTGTGCGTGTGCGTGTACGTGTGCGTGTGCGTGTGCGCGCGCGCGCGTGTGTGTGTGTGTGTGTGTGTGTGCCGTGTTAACTCTGTAAAAAATGTGACAGGCCTACCACACTCTGCTTACGAATCACAAGCACTCAACCGTGCTGGGGACAGTTGAGTGCTGGGAACTTCCTTGCACTGAAAGCTCGAACAAACATAAAGACATCAAAGTGCACATTAATGTGAGTATTTGCACAGGAAAATGACGTCACTTAATGTATAATACACGGCTACCAATGTCACACGTTTCTGTGAAGATGCACAGGTTGTGGGCATAACCGCCATTGTTAGCCGCATAACCGCAAAACCGACACCAGGGATGCCGACTTCGTGGTGCTGAGTAATAGTAATAAATTTCTGAAAAAAAAAACACACGATCAGAATTATAGCGGTAATCATCAATTTGCGTTACTTGTAATGATTTTAAGTATGGGGGTTCATGGTTCTGTTTTTGTTTCTTCCTTGCTATTTTTTGCGCATTTTTGTCCTTTATCGTTCCCATTGCTGCACATGCATCATGACGTAATAATTTTGCCGGGAGCTCGGATGCACAAAATCGAGTTTTGTGGTACATTGTGACAGCGGTGCTCCAGATTCAGGCTCGTGACATGACCTACAGAACCTCTGGCTCTGGCTGCCGGGAAAAATGGCTGAAAGTACAGATACACTTTCTAATTTTGTATGTTGCCAAATGTCAACGCCCGAAATTAGTGAGACAGTGTTGTAGCAATAGGGTTCCGATGATGTTGTATTTGTTACTTCTCTCTCCCCATGCGATGGTGTGCGAGTCGCCGTGTCACAATTGGTGTGTTGTCGGCCAGCGGGCGGCGGACACGGCGT
Source organism: Semibalanus balanoides (assembly GCA_014673585.1). Taxonomy (NCBI): domain Eukaryota; kingdom Metazoa; phylum Arthropoda; class Thecostraca; order Balanomorpha; family Balanidae; genus Semibalanus; species Semibalanus balanoides. The sequence continues at coordinate 321,927 of VOPJ01011764.1, read as the reverse complement.
ACCTCAACTCCCTCGGGTACCCGTGCGTGCTGCGCCATCCGTCTGATACCGAGCTGTTTGCACTCGACGTCACGTCACGTAACGCGCCCTACGTCCCTACCCCGTCCCATCCCACGTCCCTACCCTGGTACCGACCGGCCGCTGCAGGGCCCTGCGATATAGAGCTGGCAACAGATGCTAGATAGGTATCACTAGTGCTAACCCATCTGCTCCGCTGGACGATCTATGTATACAGACTTCATTGCTTTACATTTCACGTCAAATGACTCTCTAGCGCCGCCTATCATATGTGCTGACTGCGCCACCTACCAGCGCCACCTCATCGGAGTGGCGTGCTCGATGTACTTGTAGTTGAAGTTCCGCTAACAGACGGCGTATCGACCGTAAAAATGATATTTTTATAAACAAAGGTATGGTCTTAACGTGCAGGAGGACAGTTTGTTGTTGGGAAATGAGGGGGCACATAAATACACACGTAAATGTTGTCATGTGTTCTACGAAATAAATTCATTAGATATATTATATGTTGATGTGTCAAACCTACATAACATTTTGAATGAATACAAATGATAAAAAATTGTGTGTATGAAAAGACAGCCAGACGGACTTTCTTTAAATAGGAAGTAAGATTAAGCTCTAAGACCCCATTAACGCCCGCACTTACTTATACCAGACAAAAATATATATATATATATCTTGTTGTAAGCATCACTGGCATAGATAAACAAAGATATTGGAATAGTGTGGTGTCTTTATCTCTTTGGGATCTTGCGATATGACAAGGGACAAAAAAGACCAGCTGGGCGTTGGGGACACTGCGCCGGCCGCCGCGGGGCTGCCGGTCGCCTCACCACCCGCCGCGGCCAGTGTATCTTATTATGGATCTTATTCAACTTTGTGAGGCATATCCGCTGCATGCAACGGCTATTACATGACTGGAGTAGAAAAAAGCATCTGCCACGTCTGAGTGTAATCCCAGGGAAAATATGTTGGCACGTAGGTTTGTTACGTCGACCGTGTTAGATACGACACGATGTATATTGTATACAAATTAGTGGTGTCAATCGGTTACCAAAATTGTGGTTACCGAAAAAATAGTGTGACCAATTTGGTAATCGGTCGGTCAGGCTACTACATTTTTGGACACTTTTCGGTCAGCTTAATCTTAAACAATCTACTAATTGTCGCCATTTACGCATTCTTGGTTTTATCCAGCAAATGATACCACAATTTGGCTGCTTCGAGAAATTCAATTAATTAATGTAAATGTCTTTTGATCGCCATCCACATTTTCATTTTGCAAATGCTATTTGAGTCTCCAATGATTTAGCCCATTTTTCGCAATTAACAGGGTGTTTCATAAAAAATGGCACCCATGTCTTTCGGCTCATATCATGCCAGAGTTTTACCAAAAGGAAACACCAGATATACCATTCGAAAGAGCGAGCAATTTACGTTAAGACCACTATAAACATATATCGATAGATATTCCTGTGTGGCTACACCGTACACGATGTCGCAAGAAAAAGTTTGTCACAAACTCAAGTGAAGCGATTTTGGGATTTAAAAGCATTAACAGTTTCCATACAAACGACCGTAAATCAGATCCTCGAAATCAGAGGATCCACTGTCCAGTTATGGCACACACAAGATTGCTCGCTCATTGCATCTGACATTGTTGCCCCTTACACCATGTCACACGGCTCGAAACGTCAGATAATTTCTGGAAGAATCCTGTCCCGGCTAATCGAGCCGGAAGCCTGGCCGACTAAAAGTCCGGACTTGAATTATCTTGATTTTTTCCGTCTGGGGAGAGTTGGGCGAATTGTTCTTAAATAAGAAAGGGTTCGCGACGTCCAAGAGCTGAAGGACCGGCTCAGAACCTGCTGGACACAGTTTTTCCAGAGGCTGTTAGCGAGTGGCCGTCCAGTTCAGATGCCGTCAAATCCGAACAGAGGACTATCATGGGTGCCCAAAACCCCAAGCCCCAACCCAGCCGGAACCCTTATGGAACATCATTGCCCAGGCCCAAGACCAGACCCATCAAATTCTAATATTGATACCCAGCCCATTGGGGCCCATTCACGATAAGCAAGATATTATTTTTCACAAAAATTTCAGCAACATTACCGCATGTTGCATTCATTATATTAAACGAAGGAAATAATATTAGGCACCTGTGTGTGCTGCTGATTTAACTTAACGAACACTTGGCTGTCAACCTTATCATGATTGGATCAGACCAACTAGGATCAGAACATGGCTTTTTAAAAAAATCTTACTGCCACCTGTTTCTTTACCCACAAATTATTGTTGTTCATACTACGGTGCCAAAGTCTATTGTTTAAGTCAATCATAGTCATAATAAAAAAAACATATTTTAAACTGGTTAGAACATTCTTGTCTGTCAAGTAAAAATAACTATTAGTGACATTTACCAAATTTGCCATACCCAATGACCACCCAGAAACCCATGAAAGTAAAAAAATGCATACCCAACCCAGACATTTGGAAGAATTGAATGGGCACCCATGGGTGCACCCAGCCCATGACAGTCCCTGGTCCCGAAGCGTCTCCAAGCGTGCGTCCGTAGTGGTGGAGCTCATTTTGAGCGCAGACTGTGAACTTGTGTCGTGACACAATTTCTCCACGTTGAATTTGGATATGTTCTATGGCTTTTATTTATCTTCACGAATGAGGTGCGGGTGCCCGAGTCTCCAAATTTTGTGTTGACACTTGCAGAATAGAAGTGTAATACAATACAAGTCCCCGCGCGACTTATTTTCGTTTCACCTTGGTTGGCGTCAACATATTTATTTTGACGTCGTGTAGCCACAAATGAAATGCTATCGAGATATATTGATGATGGTCTGAAGCAAAATTGTCCGCTCTTTCGAATGGTATGTTTTTTTTAGCCAAAAATGTTGCAGATATGAACCGAGGAACTTAGGGGTGCCATTTTTAATGAGGCACCCTGTATAATGTCTTTTTGGAAACTGTTCAAGTGCGTTTTATGAATTATGATGTTAACAAAGCTATTTTTCCAGTGAGTATAAATAAGTATACTATTTAAAAATCGGTCAAATCTTGGATATTTTTGGCCTCAACAAAAATTGGTCAATATTTTGATAACCAAAATGCCTCCTGCTCGATATTGGATTGGTTTTGGTGAGGAAATTTTTGGAAAATGACATCACTAATACAAATGCTAGCATTAAACATTAATTTCCTTTCTTACATAAAACCCAATCATTCCCATCTGGGGTATGTGGTATTGATTATCCACCAACACGCCTACTGACGGTGGTAATCGGCGAAGCATTTCAGACACAGCGGCACTTAGCCTTTTTCATGCCACTCTGTGCTCTCCAGTTCACATGGCTTCCGTTGGTACCGACGCCGTCCAATTGATGATGAACAGCCGACCAGGTGGCCGTCGCCGTCATACCGCGTAGTGGACGGCACGAGTGCTGCCGAGGCTGGCACTCAGGTGGCACTCTGGCACATAGTGGTGCGGCTGCCACTGCCATGACTCTAGGTAGCTTATAGCGATGTCACGGCCGATGTCCAGCTGTGACTTCGATGTATTGGTGTTGGTCACGCAGATCCTGTGCAGCAGCCAGCTCAGGCTGAGCTGTTGGTCACGCAGATCCTGTGCAGTAGCCAGCTCAGGCTGAGCTGTTGGCAATAATGCGAGTCAGCAGGCACCAGTACCACTTCTCACCGCGTATAGCGATGGCGTGCTGGGACAGGTTTCAGTCGTGGAGCAGTGTTTGTTATGGATCGGGTGCACCCAAGGGTGCTCACTCAATTTTTTCTGATTGTCTGGGTGGTATACATTTTTAACTTCATGGCACTGAGCAGACATGGGTATGACAATTTTGGGTAAGAATGCTGAGCGTTTTTTTTTTTTTTTTTTTGCTTGACAGACCAAATTTTTCACAGGAGAGAGTGGCATAGCGCGCGAGGACGGCGAGGGCAGCGGGGCGCTTCCCCCCCCCCACTTTGGGACCGCCGGAGCGGCGCCCCCCCCCCCCAACTTTGGCGCTACTGATTTTAACGTTCCGTAAAACAAAACAATATGACATCGAAAGTGTGTTTTTTATCAAAATTATGCAAACACCACACTTCTACTCATGATTCATGTTTATTGTTTACCCGATTTGTGTCGTTTGTCAGCGAGGTACTGTATAAAAAACCTGAGGCAAAAAACCTTAAGCCCGTCATATGCATATTATATGCGTAGGCTGTTTTTAACGTTAACAACCATTAGCCGTTTTCACGATGGATTATTTTGCGCGAAATGTTTTAAAACATTTAAAAATGTTTAAAATGTTTTAGTAGTAGCCGTTTTTACGATGGACTAGTTTTTGAAAAAATGCTTTAACCCGCACGGCGTAGGGGGGTAAATATTATCCCCCCTCCCGTATTTCCGCAATAACTTTAAAACGATAACAGATAACGACCTCAAAGTTTCAGTACCTTATTCAGCATGAATTTGACGTCTTTCTAAAAAAAAAATATCGAAAAAAGTTCAGAAATTTGGGATATAATGACGTTTTGATGACGTCATGTCATGCCATTTTTGGTTGAATAACGATAAATGTTTGATGCATCGTAGAAAACATAGCTTTCAAGCAAATCGCAAACGTTAAACTTTAAAAGAAAGGAAATTTAATTCTCTACAAAATGGCAATTTAGGATTTCCGACATTTTGGGTTTTTGACCCCCCAAAATACAAAAAACATATTTTTTCAGAAATTTACCCTTAAATTAAAAATGTTCAAGGTATTTAAAAACCTGAATATATACATGAGAACCAAGTTTAATGAATACCCAAACCAAATTTCAAAGTAATATCTTCATTTTTCAGTGATGATTGCTCTCCAAGCATAAATAGGTAAGACCGGTCATTTCCAAAATAAACGTTTTTTTGGATTTTTGACCTGACTACAGAATATATAAATGTCATTTGTGTTAAGAGACAAAACTAACCAAGAAACATGCATTGTTTATTCATATTAGTCAGTTTTTCAGTTTTTGACTTAAGATGACCTGATCTTGACCCTTTGAACGGGTCAAATTGTTAAAAATGGCTGTTTCTATCGATTTTAACGTTGCAAAATAACCCTAAAACATGTGTCACAGACTTTCTTTGACCTCTTCGTTGAACAGTGACCTTTTGTGACCTGACCTTGACCTTGACCTTTGCATGCAATTCACTTTACTTAATGCAATAGATGTCTTCACCTTTGAGAGCTTATGTGCACGAAGTCCTTAATCAAAGGATACTAATATATTGAAAGTAGACCATTAAGCTCAATTAACTCGAACTTTCCAATGCCTGACCGTGACCCCTTACATTTAACCTAACTTGAAAGAAAAATCGTATGTCATTTCGATTTGTTTCATTGAGAGCTTCGATCGCCGCCTTGCGCGTCTCGCTGCGGTTATTGGTTCGGAAGATAGAAGGGGGTAAAATTTACCCCCCTACGCCGCGCGTTCGGCTGGAGACCCCTACGCCGCGCGGGTTAACCCTCGCTCTACGGGACCGTAGGGTGAGGGTTAAAACATTTTTCGCAATTTAGTCTGTCGTAAAAAGGGCTATTACTAAAACATTTTAAAACATTTTCAAATGTTTTAAAACATTTCGCGCAAAATAACCCATCGTGAAAACGGCTATTATGATCGTTGTGAATTGTGATTGGTAAGCAATGGTTACAGTTGGTTTGCGGCAGAGTCTGCGTTATGCGTATGTCGCAATTCTGACGTAAGCAGATATGTCATTTGTCATACTATCGCTAAAGTTTTGGGGAAATTAAACTTTGTCTTTTTCATGCGGCCTTCTAGTCCTGTGTCGAAAGTATAGGTACTTAGCGCAACGAGGTAATCCATTCACCACAACCCGTTTTTCGATCTGCTTTTCAAATATGCTATCTCAGTCCAAATCCCATGTTAAAGGTGAACCATTTAACATCAGCCCTTTATGGGAGTAAGGGCAAAACACCTGGCTGCATCCCCCTTTTCAAAATCCTGTGGCTACGCCAAAAAACTATAATTTGGTACCTGTCTTGGCAGAAGCGTTTTCAAAGAAGTTGGTTGGGCAGGTTTTGAGATTCAGTGCTGAATAATAACATTTTTTCCAATGTATTAGGTTCCTAGCTTAAAACTCTCTTCTTTAACGTTAAAATGTAACGGCAGTACCCGGTAGTACCCGGTAATATGTGTTTATGAATTTGATCATACAAAGAAAACAAACGGGAAATTTCGCAATGTAAGAGCAGATGTAAGTACAGTACATGAATTAATAATGTTTCAATTGATACCAACAATATCTGGGAAAAGCCGTGATCCTAGACTCAGTTACCCAAAGCGCACGAAATATTACCGGATACTACCGGGTACTACCGGGTAAAATAAATTATTCGTGAAAACGGCTAATAGTATGCAAGTAAATATGCTAGGATAATTGTTGCAAATTTTGTGAAAATAATTATCTGCTTAATCCGAATGGGCCGGACTGGGTATGGGCCTCAATATTATGAATTTGAATGGGTCTGGTCTGGGTCTGGGCTTGGTATTCATTGGCTTCGGCCCGGCTAGGCTTGGGGCCTGGGCACCCATGACAAACTATGTCGTGGAGGTCGACTCCACTCATGCCGCCGCTGTAAGACCGGAGGAGGTGGGCTGCGACTGTTCGAGACGTGCGCACGTTCCACGAGCTGCCCCATCCGACAGCTCGGCCCAGGTCGAATACGGCGACTCCGTTGACTTCCAGATGGGCGCACTCCTGTCCATGCGGATCCGTTTCTGGGCAGGCTCCGTTGATTCATCTATGACTGACACACCAGAATCAGAATCAGAATCCGCCCCTGTAGCTCAGTCGGGAGAGTGCTGGGCTTCTGACCTATCCCGGTAGTGGCAGCCCGGGTTTCGAGTCCTGCTTCGGCGCTCGCTTGTTTGACTCCTGACTGGGATGGCCAGGACAGTTGAGCAGCGGATCGCCATTGAATGGCTCAGGTGACGTACAGTGAGCGGGGCGGACCGTGCTCCCAGGTATGTGCGGGCACTTAAAACTTTCCGTCTAATTCTGGCCGACCAACAGGAATTGTACGATCGGGTGGTGGGGTCAGGGCCTGCGCAATAAGCTCTGCTTAGCGTGGGTCCTGACCTCGGAAATTCATCCATACAAAACATTCGGACTAAATTTATTTAAGAAAAAAAAACAGACTTGTATTGAGATTATCCATAAGTAGAGCCGTGGCTATTTCAACCTCTCGTCGTAAGTTAAAATACATCCGGCAATGTCAGTGCGAACACAATTACGAGGATAAAAGTCACACAGGTACACCTCCCCCCTCCACACACACACTCACGCACACACATATAGGCACGAGCCAAGTCTAAATAAACCCCGTTGGGGTACGCGTGAGAGGCGTCGCGTCAGTCCGGCTCCGGCGGCGCCGCAGTAGCATTTTTTTTTTAGGCGGCGACAGAACAGCGGCACGGGCAGTTCCACCAGCTCGCGTGGTATGTCATTATACAGTGCTGGTCCCCGGCAGGCAAAACGTCGCCGCCCCATCTCCGTCCGGGACCGAGGCACATACAGCATGTGGTCCCATGACGCGTGACCCGCTCGTATCACGAGCCTCTGCTACGGTGGGCAAACACGAAGCCAGCTGTCAGGCTCCACCGCAGTGACGCACCTTGGGGCGTGGGCCCACAGCGTGTGAATATGTGGCCATGCCCTACCAGCTAAGCCACGCCCCAGCTTCCCAGCAGATCCGATGCAATGGTCGTATTCCTTTGACCATAAGTATTTTTTGCAGAATTAGTTTCAATGTATTTTCTGTATGCGATAGAAGGTTTCCTATCTTCCATTGCGCATGATACCGAGAATACAGTACCGGATCTGCGAGAAAACCAGGGCGTGGATCAGCGCGGCGAGCACGGCCGTTGGCAGGTGCCTCTTCAGATGTGATAGAGCAGCCAAAACTCCATAGCAGCGCTGGATCCCAACAAAACGAGCGATCGAAGTTGAGACCTATTTTTTGTTTGCTTCTGATATGGGGGTTAAATCATGATCGCGGAATTTTACTTTAATTGTCAGGCAAAGTGCGCAAATTTTAAGGGCTGCCCAAAACCATCAGTTGGGTCTTAGCGGCGTTTATTTGGAGTCCATTTGCTCGAAACCAGTTGTCAAGAAAGGCTAAGGTATTTTCCATGCGATAGACGACTTGTTGAATTTTGGATTTTTTGCCGCTGACCAATACTAGAGTGTCGTCTGCATATTGGACCACCACTGCGTCCCCGGCAAACAGACTGAGATCGTTTGGGCGGGACCAGACCAGGTAGGAAGGAGGGGTCCGAAAAGATGAACCCGGTGAAAAAACACCGGAGATGCCTGTTGGGAGCGGGGAGGGGAAGTTTTTGACAACCCCCCAGACCGTCAGTGAGCTGAGCGCCCTCTAGGGTGTGGTGTGCCAGATAAGCGTGAGAACCCGAAGGCGTGTCATTCCATGAAATTGTATTTACGAAAGAGTGTTTGAGTGGTGCTATGAGACGATCAAAGACATTTGGTCAAAATCAGCAGCAAGAGGAGGGATCCTTCTCGCAGTGGGTCGAGAAGGCAGATAGGATTTGGTCGGAAATTGAGGTCAGCGCGGTTTCGGTCGAGTGACGAGGCCGGAAACCGTGATGAGTGGGAGAAAAGAGGTGGTTATCTGATAGGTATTTGTAAAGCTGCTGGTGTACTGCGCGCTCTACAATTTTGGCTATGACTGGAACAATGGACATAGGACGGAAGTTGGATGGGTCAGAAGGGTCGCCGGATTTGTGAATAGGATGAACTAGGGAATGTTTCCAGGATTCAGGCACATCGGATTGAGTTATGCTGGAGTTGACCAAATGCAGGAGCACCCACCCCGAGTCAAAACAGATACGAACCATCTGTATGCTGATGCCGTCGTCACCGCAGGTCCGGGTGCCGCTCATCACACACACAACGGCCCGCAGCTCCGCGAGTGGCAATGGCATCAGCACAAGAGCACAGGAGCCAACACGTGGCAGACGACAGGCAGAGTCAGGCGTAGGCTCCAAACATCTCACGTCATGTAAGATATGGAAGTCTCAACTTTCACACCTCATGCATGAGTAAATTTCCAAATTATCAGCAGCACCAACAGTCGCAGGAGATCACGGTGTCTGTCGTGTGTTGTCTGTCATGTGTGTAGATATGGAAGTCTCAACTTTCATACCTCATGCATGGGTAAATTTCCAAATTAACCTCTGTGGTAGGAGTTAACACCTGAGTCGTGTGTAGCGATTTTGCGAGTGCACACTGTGCAGTGCACTGCAGTCCGTAGAGTTGTACCTGTTGCACAGATACTCGGCAGTGAGGCAGAACAGACTGATCAGTCCCCCAGGTACACTGCAGTCCGTAGAGTTGTACCTGTTGCACAGATACTCGGCAGTGAGGCAGAACAGACTGATCAGTCCCCCGGCTACACTGCAGTCTTTTAGAGTATGGGTAGCTTGTTGCATAGTATTCTGCATAGCGAGGCATGAACAACTGATTCAGTCCCGCTCCAGGGTACACTGCAGTCTGTAGAGTTGTAAGCTTTGTTGCATAGATTATTCGAAATATAGCGAGGCAGGAAACAGACTGGATCGCTCCCGCCAGTACACCTGAGTCTGTAGAGCATGTACTTGGTTTTTGCCATATATATTTGTAGCGAGGCAGAACAGACTGATCAGTCCCCAGGTACACTGGGGCAAGTTAATGTAGAGCTGTACTTGTTGTATAGATATTTCGGTTAACAGCGAGGCAGACAGACTGAATCATTCGCTTCAGTAGCACCTGGGCAGTCTGTTAGAGCTGTTACTTGTTGCATAGATTTTATTCGATTAGCGAGGCAAGAACAGACCTGATCAGTCCCAGTACACTGCAGTCTCGTAGAGCTGATACTTGTTGTACTAGATATTCGATAGCGGGAGGCACAGGGACAGACTGAGTAGTCCCTCCAGCGGCGAGAGCACAAAACGCCGCGAAGGTCGACGATAGTGACAAACTCTGTGGGGACAAGGCAGTTGTCACAAGCTATTTTCTCTAAAATCCGAAGAACAAAGCTACAATTTTCAAGAATAATAGTTTTTCCTGTTACATTAACTTCCTTGTGACATGCGCCATACTATTAATTGATACTGAATTGCATAATACAGGGTGCGGCACAAAATGTGATCACGATGTGATCGCGATGCGTGACTTAGGAGTAGTTATAGATCAGAAGCTGACATTTGAATCGCATATTGACTCCATCGTAGGAAAAGGTAGCATGGTACTAGGTCTCATGATTCGATCACTTCAGGCCGATAGGAGGGGCACGAGATACCAGTCCGGTGCTATTGTTGCGGCTTACCACGCCAACGTCCGATCTGTGCTCGAATACTGCAGTGTGATATGAAAGTGGGGCAGCTAAAGACGCATACGGATCGCATCCGGGAGCTTGCATACAGCATAATTCCTTATTTTGGCTTGACAGTGCAGTTCAGGCGTAAATTCCAGAAGCTTCTCTCATACAACAGCTTAACTTTCAGCACACTCCTTCACTCTTTTGGCTACCAGACGTACCCCAGCACGACTGGTCTTTGTGGCTCCGTGTTTTCAAAACATAAAAATTGACCTCTATCCTCTTGCCGATCCTGGGTTTGGGCTTGGGGGGAGGCTGTCCCAGCCCGCACAGTTCGACGTCGGATTTATTGCGGTGGCCCTTTTGCCCGTGTGGACTGTCACAGAATGGTCTGTTCTGCAGAATGCCCCACGAACATATGAACGGGAATTTCTTACATCAGAATGAACACAGCCTAGAATTGTTTAGAGATTACACTGTGGCTGCAAATCAGAGAACAGCCAAGGATTTAAGCGGCAAAAAAAAATTGACCGAACAGAGTTCTCATCCGTCCGGTACGGTAGTACTCTTAGGTTATTAGGCTTTATATCGCGATGTTACTTTGATAGACAGCCCAATGAACTATGTGTGTATTTAAGTTGGTGCTGCTGTGCGTGTGTTTGCACGTAATATGTGATATGAATGACTTTATCGTAAATGGGTCAACCGTGGGTGATATACTGAAATAAATAAATAAATAAATTAAATGTATGTTTGTGAATGTATGTATGTATGTATGTATGTATGTATGTATGTATGTATGTAATGTACGTATTTGTATGTATTTTATGTATGTATGTATGTATGTATGTTATGTTGTATCGTATGTATGTATGTATGTATGTATGGTATGTATGTATGTATGTAGTGTATGTGATGTATGTATGTTGTATGTATCTGTATGTATGTATGGTATGTATGTATGTATGATGTATGTATGTATGTATGTATGTATGTAATGTTATGTTATGTATGTATGTACTGTATGTAATGTATGTATGTAGTGTATGTAATGTAGTGTTATGTATGTATCGTATGGTATGTATGTATGGTATGTATGTATGATATGTATGTTGTATGTATGTATGTAGTTGTATGTATGTATGTATGTTTTAGATGTATGATTACTGCTATGCGTGTATGTTATGTATGTATGTATGTATGTGCTTATGTATGTATGTATGTATAATATCGGTATGTATGTATGTTATGTATGTGTGTATGTATGTATGATTGTATTGGTCATTTGTATGTTGTATGTAACTTGAGTACAGTTATGTATGTTATGGTATCTGACCATTATGTATGTATGTATGTTATGTATGTATGTATGGGTATTTGTATTTGTTGTATGTATGTATGTATGTATAGTTATGTTATGTATTGTTATGATTATGTATGTATGTAATGTATGGGGAGGTATTGTATGTTATGGTATGTATGTATGTTTATGTATGTATGTGTATTATGTATGTATAGTAATGATAGGTATGTATTACTGATAGTCTGACTGCGGCGAGTATGCCGATATGTTATGTACGTATGTATGGAGGTGAATGTATGTAATGTATAGCGTTATGTATGGTATGTAACTGTGATGTATGTAATGTATAGTGTATGTTATGGCTATTGGTATGGTATGTTATGATGTATGCTATAGTTATTGGACGTTGTATGCTTACTGTTTGTCACATGTATGTATTCGTGATATGTGGTTCATGCTGATTATGTATGTAAATGCGTATGTTATGATATGTATGTAAGGTGTGTATTGATGTTGTAGTCAGGGGCTATTGATTATGGGTTCATGATTGGATACTGTTGGTTATTCAGCTGGCTGATGGTATTATAGTATCGGTATGTATAGTAGTGAACTATGTATGCGGTATGTTATGTATGTATGTTATGTTGTATGTAGTATGTACTGTATGTATGTAATGTATGTTAGTGTGATGTATGTATGTATGTATGTATGTAGTATTGTATGTATGTATGTATGTATGTATGGTATGTATGTATGTATGTATGATTTATGTATGTATGTATGTATGTATGGTATGTATGGTATGTATGTTTTGTTGTATGTGTTATGTATGTCATGTTGTATGTATGTATTTATTTATTGTATGTATGTACTGTATGTGATGTATGTATGGTATGATATGTAATTGTATGTATGTATGCTATGTATGTATGCCTATTGTATGTATGTATGTATGTATGTATGTAAATGTATGTTATTGTAATGTATGTGATGGTATGTATGGGTATGTATGTAATTTGTGTAGTGTATCGGTATGTAGTGTATTGGTAATGTAGTGTATGTATGTATGGTAATGTATGTATGTTTATGTATGTATGCATGCATGTATGTTTGTATGCATATATGTAAATATATGCATATGTATGTGTCCTGTGTTTTTTTTAGCTTTTCTCTTAAACGAAATACGTAACGCATGATAGTACCTACTTAGCTTTTTTGATATTGGTTAGTGCTTGTGCAAGGAACATGTATAGGCAAACTATAGTTAGTTTTATAATTTATGACCTCTTCTTCAAAGTAAAATTCAATAGTACCAAAAAACGTGAAATTAATATTTCGATCACAGATGTTCATCAGAAATTAAACATTACCAAAACAACAATAATCAGACTACAAGTTTCGACTCAGTCGAAACTTGTATCAGACGAAACTTGTATTCTGATTATTGTTGTTTTGGTAATGTATAATTTCTGATGAAGATCGTGGTGATCGGAAGTATTTATAAATAGCCGGTTTTTTGGCTCTATTAAATTTCCAATTTGGGGTGGAAGAGATCATAAAGTGGAATAGACTAATTATAATCTAAACTACCTTTTTCTTGAACGAAATCACTTAAGCGTATTATAGGCCCTCAATTTCCTTGCTTGCCCATGATTCGACATAAGACCCGGTTTAATCACTCGATACCTACGGGAGGGTTTTTCAACCTTCGCCCTACGGGGGGGGCCTGAGACGAGGCCCCCCCCCTGCTTAAGTTTCATAATCCAAGCAACATAGAGCATTCAACAGAAAAAAAATCCCAGCATGTGTGCCTGTCATGGTGAGGATTGCTGATGGTAAATACATTTTGGGTTTTCAGGGTTCAACTCAACGGGTGACCTTCCGGTACAAGTGAAAGACATAAAATCGGGACTAAGTCCGTATTAAAATAGCGTCTCTGCTCAGACCCGTCGCTATTATTAAAGTTATTACAAATATATGATTGGTTAGTGTCAATTTGTTGGTCGGGTATGAATTGAGACTATCTCACCATATATCTGATTTTTAGGCTGGGCTAGTTACTATCCGTCACACCATAGATGATAATTGCGCTAATGGGCGATTAAGGAATAAGCAGCCTCGACTCGAGTCACGTCCCAGAATGGAGCGATCGGAAAACCTCAAATTAGAAAACGATAAAATGTCAAATAAAAGAGGTCATGATCTAGACGCAGTTTTTTACTCTGAATACAGAAAAAAGTATTGGTTTATTCGTATCTGGTCAAAAAAGTAAGAAATTGAATTAAAAAATGACGTCATCAGTTTGTTACAATTAGGAAGCCATCACTCAGTTAAAAAAAGAGATATTGCTTTGAAATTGGATTTTGGTATTGTTTATAATGAGTTCTCTTATATATATCCCGTTTTTTTAATTATTTTTGAAATTTTTGATTTTGTAGGGACTTAAAGGGAATGTTTCACATTAACATTATATTTGAGTTGAGATGGCCATTTTGCTGGATTTGCATTGAAATTAGAGTAGTGTAGAATTTTATGTTAAAACACCCACAGAGGTCCAATCGAAAAGTAATATATTGAGTGTTTGTTTTTTGACGATCTGCCACAAGAATAAGGCCGCCAGTGTATTAGTATCGCCTCGTTAAAAGCCGATGTCGTCATCATCTTCTTATCAAATGTTGATGAACGTAAGACTGTTTTACATTTGGCTATACATTAGCCATACACTAGTCATACATATTGCAGCGTGAAGGTTTTCTCTATTTCCAAATTCCTTCAATATGACGTCATCAAGCCCAAATACTTAAACTTGTTTTCATGAAATTTTGAAGGGACTGTTTGGTGAGAACAAATGTCAGAATCGGGGTGTTCGGCAGCAAGTTCTTCATATTTTGCACCACAAGCGGCGTACATTGGACAACTTTCAGAGAAGTGAAACATTTCCTTTAAAAGCAAATATTACAGGGGTCGAAAACTCAAAATTTTGACATTTTGAAAATGTCATGTTAAAGAAAAATTAATTTTATGTCTTCTGTTTTTGTTCGTAATTTGCTGCAAAACTATATTTGCTATGATTTTTCAAACATTTATCGTTTTTTTACGAACATAACGTCATCAAAACGTAATTATCTCCGAACCTACTCGACTAATTTCAACAAAATTTCGACAGGAGGTGTATAATTGTTGTTGACTCAGCTACTGAAAGGTTCTGAAAGATGCGCAGCATGCGTAAAAAGTTATTCAATAAAAACATCTGGGAAGCTTGTCAGCCCCCCCCCCCCCCCGTTACGTAGACGCGTCGTATTCAGAGGATACTCAACCACTGTGCCCGCAACGTATTTTTCACTCGTAGGTCGGAGCGCGTCTCACCACTTCGGAAAATGTTGGCATAGCCCAGTGTATATGGGTGTATTAGTGAACAAGATGCCGGGCCTCCTACAGGTACCGCGCGTACACACAAAGTTCGATAAACGTTTCTATAGTTTCCGCGCCATGGCTCTGTGGAACACAGCTCGTGGCCAAGTAAAGGATACTGTGAGCGCGGCCAGCTGCTGGAGAAAAGTTTGAACACGGCGAAGAAAAGCAAGATTAGAGCCAGATGAGTCCTTCTATAGACGTATACTAGTGCTAAGCCGTCCGCTCCGCTGGACGATTACAGGTTGAGTGGTGGTGCAAGCCAGTTGATGATCAATTAGCGATTGAAAACCTCGTACATTCTACACGTGGCACACCCTCGTAATATAATACGGTTTTTGTTACCCGTCATACACCCGACTGATACGCACAGCCGCACACCAGCGCCACCTATAGCATTATCAGATGAAGTTAGACACTTCGTTCCGCTTGAGGCGCTATTCGGTGAAAAAATGTGTCGTGTGCTATTTTGTTTTGTTTTTGTTTTTAATATAAATACAAACTTTATCTGAACTTGTAAGGAGGACAGTTTTGTGTTGGGAAATGTAGGAAGCAGATTAATATACAAGCATGTTGTCATCCGATCAGCAAAATTATTTCTTAGAAACTATTCAATGCTTATGTGTCGAAACTACATAACTTTTCGAACTTATAATACGTATAAGGAAAAAGTGGATGACGAACAACACAAAGAAAGACAGACAGACATACAGACTTTCTTTAAATAGTAAGTAAGATGTGTTTGGTGTTGTATTAGCGGGTACATACATATGTTCATGTTTATTGTAATCGTAGGTGTATATGCGTGCATTTGATTCATTGTTCTGATGTGTTTTGTTTTATGGTTTTCACACAGCTGATGTTACATGGTCTGAGAAGCCAATTCATGATGACCGTTTCACAATACAATAAAATACAATAAAATGGACACTGGTGATTTTGGTGATAGGGACGCTAGGATGTGGGAAAATGTAAATTAACAAGGAAATGGTTAACAAAACATATGGTCGATGTAAAACAAAAATAATACTGTTCCATATAAATACGCCTAATAACGCAAAACCGCTTCTAAGAAACCATGTTGTATAACCAATATTTTCGTGTCATGACAGCAGAGGAATAAATATCAAGTGGAATCGTGGCACAGACCTGGTTAAGTCGGTTATAAGCTGTGCCATATCGTGTCGTTATTGCGTGTTGCTCAGTCCCACCTCTGTGTGTCCCGCTGTTCAGTCCCACCTGTGTCACCTGTGTGTCCCACTGTTCAGTCCCACCTGTGGACCCGCTGCTAAGTCCCACCTGTGTCTCCCGCTGTTCAGTCCACCTGTGTGTCCCACTGTTCAGTCCCACCTGTGGACCCGCTGTTCAGTCCCACCTGTGTGTCCCGCTGTTCAGTCCCAGCGGTGTGTCCCGCTGTTCAGTCCCACCTGTGTGTCCCATTGTTCAGTCCCACATGTGTGTCCCATTGTTTCATCCCCATCCTGGTGTCCCATTGTTCAGTCCGACCTGTGTGTCACTGTTCAATCCCACCTGTGTGTCCCCATTGTCTAGTCCACCTGTGGTCCCACTGTTTCAGTCCCACCTGTGTCTCCGCTGTTTCAGTCCCAGCACGTGTCTCCTGTTCAGTCCCACTGTGTGTCCTGCTGTTAAGCCTCCACTGTGTGGTCTCCTGCTGTTCACAAGTCCCCACCGTTGCCCGCTGTTCAAGATCCCACCGTGTGTCCACTGTTTCAGTCCCACTTGTGTGTCCGCTGTTCAGTTCGCACCTGTGTGTCCACTGTCAGTCCCACCTGTGTGTCCCGCTGTTGCATCCACTGTGTGTCCCGCTGTTCAGTCCCACCTGTGTGCGCCGCGTTCAGTCCCACCTTGTGTCCCGCTGTTCAGTCCACTGTGTCTCTCCGGCTCGTTCAGGTCCCACCTGTGTGTCCCCTGTCGTCCCACCTGTGTCTCCCGCTTTCAGTCCCACCTGTGTGTCCGCTGTTCAGTCCCACCTGTGTGTCCCCGCTGGTTCAGTCCCACCATGTGTTCGCGCTGTTCAGTTTCCTCACCTGTGTGCCGCTGTTACAGTCCCACCTTGGACTCCCTGCTAAGTCCCGTGTCTCCCGCTGCTAAGTCCACCTGTGTCTCCTCGTTCATTCTCTCCTGTGTTTCCCGTGTCAGTCCACCTCGACCCGCTTGCTTAAGTCCCACCTGTGCTCCCGCTGTTCAGTCCACCTGTGTGTCCCACTGTTCAGTCCCATCCGTGCGTCCCGCTGTTCAGTCCCACCTGTGCGTCGCTTTTCTCGCCGCAGGACTGTGGCGACTTGTTGAGCCACCGTCTGTGCAGCTGATCCAGAATGCCACGCTCCCACATCCGTGCCAGGCTGATGGCACAGGAGACAGCCGCGCTCAAAACCGGGGTACTGCAGCTTTGAATACAATAGACGCTTTTTATGGCAATACAATAGAAGCTTCTTATGGCGGCCACTGGTTAATACGCCCAGCCACTTATAACGCCCAAATTGCTCCGGTACGGAATTTCCTGTACCAAAGAATAGACAGAAATTCCGCTTATAACGTCCACACTTCGATTTTAAAGCCCAGTTCAGCGCGCGATAAGCCATCGTGTCGCCCACTCCTGCCGGCTCTACATGTGTACAAGCGAAGTGGGCAGCAGCTCCCAGTCGGAGGATGAACCGGAGCCGACCCCTTCCAATGCAGAGATCCGGGCGATGGTTTGTCAGCTCCGCACAAGCCGCGAAAGGAAAGGTTGCGAGGACTTGCAGGGGTTCGAAACGTTCGCCAATGACGTGCACGAATTCCTGCGTGAGAAAAAGATGTTGAGGCAGCCAACGATGAATTATTTTGTTCGATGAATACCTTTGGTGATAATTTTTAGTTTTTTATGTGGCTTTATTAGGAGCTTCGGATATAGCGCCTCTCGGTTATAACGCTCAGATATGCTCGGTCCCAAGGTGGGCGTTATAAGTGGTGTCTACTGTATATCTTACATGGTTGTAGCCTGGGTTCTCAGGTTTATAGAGACCTTTCTCATACATGCTACATTGCACACATAAATGGAGGAACCCAGGCATTACAATACACGTGAATTATACCACACTTGCGAGTATGCATGAAACAGTGTTGAAGGCTTTCCAAAGGTGTGGGAAAATGGATTCCTTCCCGGAGCTGGGACATTTCAATGATCGTAGTTATTTTATCGAAAATACCTAGGACCGTTAGATCCAAGGTATTATCGATAAATATAACGAGGTGAGATCACCGAATTGCCAGCCCAAGGGCCTCCCCAAGGGAAGGAAGATATTTCCTATACATGCTATTTACGGTATGTGACGTCATGTATTTACGTCATAGACACATTTAGCAGAGGGTGAGACAACGTCCAAAAGTGTGGTATTATATAATACCACACGGGGCCGAGAAAATAATTATTTGGGACCGAGGTCCGAGCAGAATATTCAGTCCGAGGTCCGAGTCAAAATTCAAGCATGGATCAAGGTCCCAAAAAATTACTCCGGTCCAATTGTGGTATGAAACATACCATATACCGCTGAGATGGGGGAACAAACAAAGCCATATTTTCCACCATACTTAGGTTTCAAGTTTCAACCTCGGCGACGAAGTTGATGAAAACAAAAACAGAAAATTAATAGTCACTCTTTTATAATTAATACGCCTTCTTCACTCTTTTCTAACTCTATTTTATAAAGTCACTTTTCACTCTTTATACTACTTGCATAATATTTGGGAAAACATTTCGGACCGGGGCAATGTTTTCCCAGATCAAAGATATTGAATAGTTCCTAAGATATAGATAAGGATGTGCACCGTGCACGTGCGCACGTGCAGAGGCTAGAGGCATAGGCACCCCTGACTAGTGTAAAAGCGGCGGCTGAAGGGTCCCTAACCACTAGGGTGACCCCTTTCGTACGTTTTTTAGATAGTCTTTGCTTCTTAAGTCTTATTTGATGTAATGGAATGCGCTGATCACGAATATGCAGTTATTTTGACAAAATCAAATTTTTCAGGTGGCCCCGGACGAAAAAAACTCAACAATTTTGCGATTTTTTTAAACTTTTTTGCAATATATAACTTAGTCGTGGGTCACCGAATGTTCGTTTAAGTCACAGCTAATAAAGAGCATACTGTGGTGAATCGAATGGTACCAAATGCGCCGCTTTATGTAATTTTAAAGTCATACAATTTGACTTTTTCTCTAACCCTTTTTTGCTAAATTTATACGTAATTCCGTTTTTTGGCAATAGGTGGCGGAAAAACATTGGCGAAGATCAAAGCAATTGAAACAAGGCAAGTATGCAAGGAACTATAACTAAAAGAACTAAAAAATATGCAGAAAGTTTAATAGGCAGCATATAACTGTCCCTAGACCGAAACAAATACACTCGTTACAAACAGCGTTGCTAATACTTGAACACCACTGTGCAACATGCACTTCAGATGTTTAGTGAATAAGCTCTCGATGCACTGCACCTGCACCAGTTGCGCGTAGCCAAGGGGGGCCACAGGAACCATGCCCCCCCCTGGAGGGCTGGGGGCCCCTCTGGCGACCGAGCGAGGGTCCCCTGGGGCCTTAAGCCCCAATGTTTTGGGATGGTGTCAGTCGGACGCAAAACGCCTTACGTTGGAACTTCCACAAGATTCCTCTGTCGTCTGCGGGCGCCCCATGTCGACCTGAAGGGCCCTCGGTGTTCCTGACGGTGGCCCTCGGTTCGGCCTGAGAGGGACCTCGGTCGCGCCTGAGGGGGCCCTCGTTCGGCCTGAAGGGGCTCTCGGTCTGCCTGAAGGGGGCCCTCGGTCGGCCTGAATTTCCCTCAGGCCGACCGAGGCCCCCTTCAGGCCGACCGAGGGCCCCATCAGGCCGACATGGGGCCCCACAGACCGACAGAGTGTTTGTGATGCCACGTAAGGCGTTTTGTGTCCGACTGACATCATACAAAATATTGGGGCCTTCGGCCCCAGGGAGCCCTCACTCGGTCGCCAGAGGGGCCCTCCAGGCCTCCAGGGGGGGGGGGGGCATGGTTCCTTTGGCCCCCTTGGCTACGCCACTGGTGCAGTGCAGTGCCAATCGAGAGCTTAATTCATTAAACAGCTGAAAGTGCATGTTGTAGCACAGTGTATCAGTATTAGCAACGCTGTTTGTAGCGAAGTGTATTTGTTTCGGTCTAGGGACAGTTATATGCTGCCTATTGAACTTTCTGCATATTTTTTAGTTCGTTTGGTTACAGTTCCTTGCATACTTGCCTTGTTTCAATTGCTTTTATCTTTGCCTATGTTTTTTCCGCCACCTATTGCCCAAAAAACGGAATTACGTATAAATTCAGCAAAAGGGGGTTGGAGAAAAAGTCGAATTGTATGGCTTTAAAATTACATAGAGCAGCGCATTTTGATACCATGCGATTCACCACAGTATGCTCTGTATTACCTGTGACTTAAACGAACATTCGGTGACCCACGGCTAAGAAATATATTGCAAAAGATCGAACAAATCGCAAAATCGTAAACCTTTTTTCGTCCGAGGCCACCTGGAAAAATGTCAAAATAACTGTCATATTCGTGATCAGCGCATTCGATTACATCAAATAACACCCAGATCACACCGAACACGTCATACGTCAAAACGTGCACGTCAACGCCAATTTGGCGTACGCGGACACGCTATTTGCCTGATTTTGGTGTGAACTCGACGTACGTCAACAGCTGACTGCGACCGGCGCACGCCAAAACTGACGTACGTCAAATTTTGAACCGTGTTCAAGGTCTGGCGTTGGCGCATACGTCAGGAGGCGACACATATTTTGTTTTAAAGTCATTACGGCCATGTGGCTCGACCGATTTTCATGCAACAAACGTTTTTGAACTTGAAATTGCGTGTTCTTTAATATATACAAAGTCAAGTACTAAAATAAAAAAAATCAGATGCGTATCCAGGGGATGTAAAATTGGGAGTCATTCTGATAACAATTAGGTGTTGTTCGTGATTGTTTGGGACGATATGGACGTCACATGTGGGCATAATTTGCAGTAGTTTATTCAATGGAATATATTGCGCATAAGCGGGTCCAGGTAAACAACGAGGGGGACACCATGAGCGTACCGCTTTTTATCATCTTACTAATTTGAAGTTGGACCTAATATGAGGGAGGGTATCGCCTTTCATTTTTTGTACCTGAGTGCGCCTATGACCCAAAATATGTACAATCCCAGTATGTGTGATGCATATTGCAATACAAATGTTTCTGACGAAAAAAAATATTTTGCCCCCGATGTTTTTTCGTTTGCCGCTCCCAAACCGTTGGACCTCGTCCTGCAATATTCTGACGTTTTCTATAATTGATTTACATGTGTTGTGCAAAAATGTTAACAAATTGGCTTAGCAGAGGCGATTCTAGGGTACGTTTTGAAGAAGGTGTTACGGATGCGGCTGTGTGGCGCATACTAACTTTGTAGTTTGCGGTGCAATAAATGCGTCAGAAACGTTTTCACTGCAATATGCATCATACATACTGGGAATGCACATATTTTTGGGCAGAGGTGCACTCATTTATAACAAAATGGGAGGCGTTACCCTCTTTCAAATGAGCTGAACCGTCAAATTAACAAGTTGATAGAGCGTGACGTGCATTGTGCCTCCCACTATGTTTACCTGGATCCACCTATGCACAATTTATTACGTTTTACAAATTACAACAAATAACGCCCACATTTAACGCTAAAAACATTTTAAGCAAACACTTACAGCACAAGTTTGTTATCAGAAAATCACCGACACATTTTACATACCCTGAATACGCCTATTATTTTCAATTTTGGTACTTTTCTTGCAAATGTTGAAGACCAGCACATTTCAAGCTAAAAAAACATTTCTTTTGGTGAAGGTGATACCCACACCAAAAGAAGAGCATGTGCTCCGATGCATCAAGCTGGAAATGTTCAACTCGCTGCTCGCTGTATCCGCGTCCGTCAAAACGCATACGTCCGACGTTGACGGATACGTTTTGACGTATGGCGTGTCCGGTGTGAACTGGGTGTAAGACTTAAGAAGCAAAGACTTTCGAAAAAACGTACAAAAAGGGTCACCCTACTAACCACACATCAAATTCGAGCACAATTAGCCCAGCCGTTGCGGAGTTTTTGCGACGAAATACCTTTCAACACCCCTCACGCGGCACGCGCCACGCGCAGCTGTTGTAGTCACCCACATGAGTCGACACTGATATCAAACAGGGTAGATTGGATGGGGCGGGGCTACTCAGCAAAGAAGCCCGCTTGTCAATTGGACGTGCGGTTGCTAAGATATGAGCTTCTCAAAAGCGTTGCCACGGGTCGGGTGGGGTTGGGTGGGGTGGTGTCGGGTGGGGTGGTGTCGGGTCGGGTCGGGTCCGGGTGCGGGTCGGGTCGGGCCGGGTCGGGTCGGGTGGCCGGTCGGGTCCGGGTTCGGGTCGGGTGGGGTCGGGTCGGGTCGGGTCGGGTCGGGTCGGGTTCGGGTCGGGTCGGGCTACGGGTCGGGGTCGGGTCGGGTCGGGTCGGTCGGGTCGCGTCGGGTCGGGTCGGTCCCCGAGTCGGTCGGGTCGGGGTCGGGGTCGGGTCCGCCGGTCGCGGTCGGTCGGTCGGGTCGGGTCAAGTCGAAGTTGGGTTGGGTTGGGTTGGGTCCGGGGTCCAAGTCACTATTGGTAGCCATGGGCGTGCCTTCTCTACTTACCCATAGGGTTGCATGTTTAAAATGCCACTTTTTCCAAAAGGCCAAGTTTTTAGACTTTCTTCAAAGAAATATATCAAAGTTGTATCATAGAAATAAAGATTGAGCGTATTAATTTCGATTTTTGGGATCAAAATGTCAAGCCCAACCAACGGTTGTCGAGTTATTAGCCAAAGTATGCGATCGAGCCCCCCGCCGACTACTTTTGTGAGTACCAAGATGGCTGCCGTCATAAGACAACTCGGCCATGGGGTCGCAGGGACATATGCTTACCATTACGCTTGTATATGCAGGTTGTTGATTCGAAACAAAAGCGCCATACACGCCGCGAGTAAGATGCAGCCATATCCTGGTATATTATTCCAGATCTGGTTCAAGCCTTTACTTTTTGGTATGGTTTTTAGTCTTTATAGTATATTTCTAGTGTATACCAAAAACAACTTTGGGGAGTATCCAGTGTATAGTGCCCTGGTTGGGTCAACCCGCTCAAAATCAGATTTGTACCCAAATACCACGAAAAGACGAGCAAGTGCTTCGCGCTCGCTCGTAATAAAGCATCGCTATGTTCTTCAAAAGTGCATATCTAGCCAAAAACATACGAGAGGAAAGGAGCGGCATAATAGTAAACTAGCCTGGAACCAGTCCAGGCGTGGCTGCTTACTAGAAATTGATGAAGGGACGATAGGGAGAGTCCAGTTGTAATCCTATGGCAGCCTGATTGATCATATAGTCATGCTTGAGGTCGATCAAACCACAGGGGTAGTAATTTGGCCCTGCAACGAGACAAACGGATACTGTCAGCATTCCGCAACGATCGTTTAAGCATGCCACATTTGGACAAAACTATCACTGGACTCCATGCGTATACACGGAAAGAATATAAAAGTTAATTGACCAAATAAAGTCGAATAAACGCCGCATTTTCAGCGATTGCTCTGATAGCGTTCTCAGATATTATTTACATATAATTTCCTTGTTCTAGTTCAGTTATTGTTCTTTAATGGAAAAAGCACAGACAACCTCCAAAAAGTTTTTTCGTCAAATTGATTTCACTCGACCGCAAAAAGCATAGGGCGGCGGAAAATACTGCCGCATCAGGTACTAAGGAAATCAGATTGCAGTTGCACTATAATCAACAAACAGAAGACAATTATTGACAAATATAATTTTACTCACTAGAGAACCACTGATAAGAAACATTAGATACAAGCCGTTGTCACGATGGATTTTTTGCGCGAAATGTTTTAAAACATCTTAAAATGTTTTGAAATGTTTAAGTATGAAAGGTTTAGTATACTTATTCTGTCCTTAACCACGCAACTTTTGCAAGCGATTTTTGTCTTGAAATGTCTCTCAGAATTTTGTAATATGTTGGTTAGAATATAGTATGTTGCAAAATTGCGGTTTGGTGGTAACTAGCAAGATAATTATGTATAGTTGTAGGCGAGCTATGGCATATTTGAGCATGATTAATAATATGAGTATGTGAAAAAGATAACCTTCTGCTCATGTTATATGTTGATTAAATTAAAATCGGTATCAAAAATTACATTGTAATTACATGTAATTTTTGATACCGATTTTAATTTAATCAACATATAACATGAGCAGAAGGTTATCTTTTTTCACATACTCAAATCATGTATAGGTTAGCTGTGATCTTCACCTACTGATTCTTTTCAGAACATCTTGACACATATCGGTCTCGGGCACGCTATTGGTCGCTCAACAAAGCGAACTCCCCTTGCTCATAATGGACTCGCCTCAGCGAATCTGCTTTACTTAGCGCATTAATGTAGTGCCCATGCGAAGGGCCAACCTGTGAGTCCTGACGCTGCACAGATTGAGTAAACTAACGTATGGCGATATGCTCTAACTGAACGAACGGGACTCTAGACGCATATGTTACGTTTAGAAACGAACAATTTATGTATCATAATCTTGTATTAGGCTCATTTCATGTTTCTATAAACTCTTGAATAATGATAATATCGACCTAAATCAGTAAATTTCATTTTTCTTTGGAAAACTAATCGTATACTTAAACATTTCATACTAAAACATTTCAAAACATCTTAATATGTTTTAAAACATTTCGCGCAAAATAATCCATCGTGAAAACGGCGACAATAACAGAATTGAATAGCACGCTAACTAGTTAAGCGGAATCACATAGCATGCCTATTAGCTACTTGTTCTCATCGAGCTTTGATGTTTGTCATCACTCAACTATACAGCACACGGTGTTAATATCATAGAAAGTACTACAAGCTACTCACCAATATATGCCAGGAACGATGCAACATTTTCCGCTCCCTGAAGAAGCTCCATGCCCCTGAGAGGTTTCTTCACAACTGTTAGATGGTTCTTGTAGGCGTTTTGGATTGTTTCTATTTTGGAGAACTGAAATGGTACAGAACGTAATTTGTTTTCCGTTTAATCAAGCTTACTCTGTCATTGTCAATAGTCAATATATTTATTTGCTCGTTGCCTATATTGGTCTACAGGGCTTGCAAGTACCTATATAACATACTCCTTTTCTTAATGTGAATTGGCGTCTGTTCAGCTCAATTCGGCATATTTCATTTAAACTGACAGCAGATATGACTGTTTGACATATATGCATCTCACATCGGCGTAACACACTCCCGCGGCAAAGAGCATTTGAAATCGACAGTACACGGTGCACTGTCGATTTGTGATGCCCTTTGCCGCGGGAGTGTGTTACGCCGATGTGAGATGCATAAATACCAATTAGTGCATGGCCGAAGACTGTTCTCCCATTCACCATGTGCTTAACTGTAGCGGTGTATTAACTGGAGTGTTTAATACACTCCCAAAAGTGATTAAATACAACTGCTGAAGCCTCAGGTAAATGACCCTGCACTTGAACTCTCGAAAAAATGCTACTTGTGCTCTAAACAGTCAGTCTTCGGCCCATGCACTAATAATCGTTTTATGCCACTCGTGGCATTAACAGATTTCAGTTTATGAACTCGCCTTCGGCTCGTTCATAAACTGAATCATTAATGCCACTCATGCATAAAACTATAACAGTATGTCTGCTGTCATTTTAAATTATAAATGCTGAATTGAGCTGAACAGACGCCGATTTGCATTCAGAAAAGGTGTATATTATGTATAAGTTGGTGTTAAGAAAAGGTGTATATTATGTAAAGGTGTATGTTATGTATAAAAAACAGTCAGTTGTAATACTGCCCGGGCAGTAAGTGTATGCATGCTGACCGGAGGGCCGATCAGTATAAACATAGTTACATACTGCCCGGGCAGTATTAATACTGAACGGGGATGAAGGCAGTACATACATTAGCTAGCCTTAGATAGTAAATCGCGATGACCAGTGGCAGTCAGCGCTCAATAGTGCCTACATATGATAATAATGTCTGTATATGCATATGTACCGAACTGTAACAAACAACTGGTTATAGCAGTGCAAATGGCTTGAAAGCAGCAAGAAGCAGAACGACTTTCCGCGCATAAATAGTCCCTGTGGATCCGGAGGAGCCCGAGGGGAGATGGCTCGGGAGATGGTCATGGCCTGGTCTCCACCATTAGCTCTTCCAGGTCCAGCAAGTCCGGCACCACTGGAGCAGCTTCACCACTGGAGCACTGGAGCGGCACCACTGGAGCAGCTTCTGGGTGCCGATGTCCTCGTCTTTGCGTTCGCATCGCCTTTTCCGGAACTCGGCAGATTAGCTAAACATGTATCCCGCTTGAAAGTTAAGGGTGGGCTATCCGCGACCTTTACACCCCCTGATGACTGATCAGCTGACTTTGAAATATGTTTCAAAGACGCTAGATGTCCCTAGTGTTGGAAGGTTGTATTATTTCAGAAATCACTGGATGTATTTGCCTTGTCCCATCCATCAGTTGTCGTGGAGGAGAATTCGACAGGGCGGACCGCCCCTTCCGCGCCCGACCGCCCCCCCCCCCCCTTCCGCGCCCCGCCGGATCGAATTCGACAGGGCGGACCGCCCCTTTCGCGCCCGACCGCCCCTTCCGCGCCCCGCCGGATCGGCATGGATCGACCCCGTCCGGGCCGGCCCCGTCCGACCCGACTCGCGGTTGCAGACAGGTCTTGGGAGGGTAGGTGTAGGGGGAAGGGGCAATGGCTATGAGTCTATGCTCGTCGATTATGTAGCATCGAAATGCCAATTTCAAAGTGATACGATAGCATGGACGCCACTGCTTGGCAATGATCGCTCTTGAAATTGCCACTAATTATAACCTCCGCTCATTTTAAACGGATCAACTGCGAAACGTGCTTCAATACAGATGAAAACTGGTGAATACAATTAGCAATTTGTTAGCCAATTGGCCATTTTACAAGTAGCTACTTAATGAAGCGAGTGGAACCTTGGGCTAGCAAGTACCACCAAGGAGAGCCTCTGCCAGACACTTAACGGATTTTTCCCCCCACTTTGTGTAAGCAATTGCAAAACTTTTGTCATGTCGCGAAGCAGCGCGAAATTTGTCCATTACAAACTGTGAATAGATAAATTTGTATTGTTGCAAAGGCAATTTGTATGATAAATTTGTAAATTTCCCCGCAACAAGTGTGGACTCTACAGTCATAACAGTAGACTGAAAATAAACACAAAATGTGAATTTACCCAAATCTTCACGCTGGCCAACGGCCAGCCATTGACATTTGGGAGTGGCTGTGGCTGGCTGTGGCTGGCTGTGGCTGGCTGTGTCTGTGATGGCATGACTGTGGGGCGGCTTGGCCAAGGAAAACTTCAGCCATGTCGAACCCTACTGTACCGGCCGGGGAAAAATACTATTATACCGGAGAAGCTGATACTATAAACATATGAATATACGTAGCTGACTGTGATCCAAAGTAACTATGAATATGTATGAGTATGTTTGATGATGATTTGTGATGTTGATGTTGATACATTGGTCTGTTTATAATAATTCATGGCTTTGATAATTCAATGGTTTGCACGAAAATGCGCCTTTTATTAGTTACTCAGATTTGGAAAGTTGGCGCGAGTGGTCAGATTCAGGTCAGAGTGCTCGGATTGACACGAGTCTTACCAGTTGCGACACGTCTGCATACCCCAAGCAGCGGTGACCGCTACTCCTCTCCAAGTGGTGAACGAACTTCCACAGCATGCCCGGCTGAGTCGTCAATCCCTCCCACATGAGTTTTGCGACACCTCGACACACCAAGCAGCGGTGACGCTCCACCTCTCCCAGTGGTAAATAAACATCCGCAATACGCGCGGCTGAGGCGTCAATCGACACCCCCGCATGAGTATTGCGACACCTCGACACCCCATGCAGTGGTTATCACGGGTGTTTCGTTAAGCCTATACACCCCATGTAGCGGTGATCACGGATGCTCCGGTACACCTTCCCGAGTGCTAAACAAAACACCTAGTCGACGTATTCTAGGTTGTGTGGGCATCACACGGTTTGGGGTGTCGACACCCTATGCGGGTGTTGACTTTTTGTAAGTGCATAGTGCCCTTATTCCCGGTCAGTATTAACACTGCCCGGTCAGTATTAATGCTGACCGGTTTTTACATGGGCCGTAAGTGTAACATATACACTGTGCACATCATGTATGTACTGTTGGTTCCAAAATAAGCGTCCCGCTGGGTTGGCCGGCACAGCAGTTAAAGGGAATCAACCGCCTTTGGAAAAGTATGTGGATTAATGTAGATGAGTGCCCAGATGAGTGGCTCTCATCTCCATCATTTCTCATAATTTTCCCAAGGGGTTATACTCCCTTAAACTGCTGTGCCGGTCAACTCAGCGGGACGCTTGTTTTGGAACCAATAGTACTTACATACACACTTGGAAACAAAATATCACATTTTGTCAATGCCGCCCACTGCAAATAAGTTTTGTTTTAATTGTACAGTAAATGAAATGAAGTGTTTGATGTCAAGAAAAACTAGTCAGCAAGAAAAAAAAACTATTGTGATTATTTCACCTCACTCAGAAATACAAACACAGCAGACATTCGAGGTATCCACCAGATTTGTGCCGACGGAATCAACGAACTTGGCTTACCCCCGTCACGACCTCAGCCCGCTTCCCCCGCTAATGGTCGGACTCGCTCGATATTCTGGGCACCAGACCATTTGCAATTTGTGTGTCTAAGACCAAGGTATATTTAACGTGGCATGTTTATATAAAGAG
The DNA here is from genome assembly GCA_014673585.1 of Semibalanus balanoides. Classification (NCBI taxonomy): domain Eukaryota; kingdom Metazoa; phylum Arthropoda; class Thecostraca; order Balanomorpha; family Balanidae; genus Semibalanus; species Semibalanus balanoides. Next base: position 292,910 of record VOPJ01011764.1, on the reverse strand, counting down.
GAATAAAATACCAAGTGTATATTCTAGGTATGTCCATGAGTTCAGAATATGCCTCGTTTATCAAAAGACTTAAATCTCAGCTGAAGAATGTGGCGGCAGCGAGCCGCCATTGTTGTCCGGACCCAAAGTGTTGAGGCCAGGACGGTGGTAAGTGAAGCCCGTTAATTTCGTTGAGCACAAGTCTGGTACCCACATGTCGTGAAGAGACTTAAAAGAAAAATAATGTTATATGCCTATGTTGGTGGACGAACAAGGTAGACTGCTAATGCAACGCATAAGGCAGGTACTCCGTACTGAGACGCACCTTAAAGAAGTCGAGCTGCGCGGAAGCGGCCGGCACCTCCAGCATGTGGGTATCGCTTCTCATCAAGCCCTCCAAATCGTGGAACGGCAGTGGGTGGGTCCTGACGGCTAGCGACGAGAACAGCGTGGCAGAGTAGGCCGCCGACAGCGTCACCATGGTGATGTAGAACGTCCAGAAGAAGAACCGAGAGGCGAGTCCTCTGGGCGTGATTTCAGAGCCTGCAGCAATATATCCCCCTGTCAGGTGTACTTCTGCATTCGTTGTTAGAACCTCTATCAATTGACAATCTCCAGCCCTACGCAGATGTAGGCAACTAGGTGTACGAAGTCGGCAAACATAAATGTATTCATGAGACAAAGTTGAGCTAGGAAAGGTGAGACGGCAATGAGTCGAGTACAAAGCTGTCTACCTCTCTTTCATTGAGAGTTACGTCGAAATAGTAAAGTTCCAGGGTTCAATCGACCACTAAGTTGGGTCGAGCTTATTCCTGATTATCATATCACGTAAGTTTTAAAAGTCTCTGTACGCATATTTCAAGCGCAGTTACTAGGAGTCGGAAATGTGTGTAAGTCTAAATGGATCCTATGCAGCCGCTAGAGTTTCTCTGACTCACAATAATTGGTAGATTTACAACCTTCAGCATCAACCGCAAAGGCTACCGCAGGAACTATTAAAGGGAATAGTTCACCTTTAACATAGGGTTTTGAGTTGAGATAGCAAAGTTGTGGCGCATGCTCGAAAATGACTTGTGACGGCTTCTCACATTTTCCAAGAAACCTCTTAATTACTTTAATATTCAGCTCCTAAAAGTCGGACCGGAGTAAACCCGGTAATCCCAATCGCTGATTGGCTGATTGTTGGCTACATGACGTATTATTATGACGCAGATGTTTGACGTAAGACTTTGGAAAGTGTATGTGCTTGGACACATACTGTTTTCAGTCCTCATTCTTTTTATTGCAAGAATGACTTTGTCAGGTAATGCTATGGCATAATGATTTTGATGTTAAATCTTCTATAGAAACATTTTTATAAACAACGTTCCTGTAGCGTATTGTGTTAGCGGTTCTAGCGCTGGCCTGAACGTTCCAGGCTCGCGTACAAATTGTTGATCTGTTCCCCACGTTCGTGGTCCCTCTCACCGAATCCCCAACCTCGGCTTCGCACCAGTACGCGCGTGCCGCTGTCTTGATGGCCCTCCGCGGCGCAAGCCGCCCGCTGAGTGATAGGAGCCGACGGCGGAGACCGGCACGCAAGTGACGTGTAGACCGTGCTTGACCTTGTGACAACATAATAGCAGACGGACGTCCCAAGAGCAACTGGATCAGTGAGCGACGGTGGCGGACACCACACTTTTCACCATGTGAAATATAATAGGTGACGAATACCTACTTACAACCAAGACTTGTGATGGTTTCCAAGCGTTGTAATTTTCCGGCATTCTTCCAACAAGTTACTTGGGTCAATGTACCACCATGTATACGACACGATCCATCACTAAAAATCGAATGACGTTGCGTTGCTTCTCAGGCCAGCTGATTCCGCATTAACTTTGAGGGAAAAAAATGAATTATCACCAAATAATTGACATTTTATATTTGCTTTTTTCCGCGTAATATATAGGTTCTTTGACTTACTAGTAATGATGATACTTAAATTTCTTGCTTCTCTTCATCATATTTCTGAGCTTTTTCTCGATTTTTTTCAAGATGAACTATTCCCTTTAACTTGAGGCACGCACGTAGCAATTGCTGCTGTCATCTTTGAAAAATGTCCTCTCAGCGGTCCTGACTCTTGGGTCTTTCTACCGTCACCTCGACTAACTCTGTGAGCGCAGATAACCGCGGACTTGGATGACTCTTTGAACACCAGGTACAGTTTGTTTGTGTCGTGTTTTCCTGGCCTGGTGGCATTGGCAGGTTGACCACAATCTCATCAGCTGGACCAGAGTCGCCCGATCTTCGGGGATGCGCCTGAGGGAGTTATGTTGGCACGTATGATTTCCACATGTGCATGTATCAGTTCCAACTTACAGACCTGCCATGGTTCGCTGCTGTGACTGCATAGACCCGTCAGTCGTGGCTGGAACATGTTTTTCCTGCGCACTTTGGTGTTAACTCACTGCCACTATATGCCCACACAACATGTCGGAAGCGGTTGTTCCGTGGCTTAGCTTCCGAACGAAGGCTTCAGTATATCAGTTTCGCGCAGGGGTCTTAACAAAGCTTTATTTTTCAGATATTTGTCAATCGTACCTTGTATGGCTGTGACTGGTCTAATGTTTTTACTGAGCGATCTGACATCCGACTGAAGTGGGATAATTTTTGTGACTTGATTCACCTCTATGCTATATTGTGGTTGCCGCCGACGCGTCGTGTCCGGTTGCGTAACCCCGCTGCCCCGCACCTGTCAACCCAAGACAAGCGGTATGGTTGGCCACCCCGACGTGCGGCCCTGGCTAGCGGCGGAATCGCACGCGCTACAGAGCGGCCTGAACCTGTGAGTGGTAGGGCTGCAATTCGGCGTGAACTGTCGGACGAAAAGGTACATGTTCGGTGCATTACCGACGTCTAACCGTTCCTCAATCTGCCCGTTTGCCCTCAAGCCAATCATTGGGGCGGTAAGTCGGGTGCTGTGCCCACCTGCCTTAATGTAACCTGACGCAACTCACCGTATTTTTGTCGGTGTCGGCAAATAGAGGATCAAATATATAACATGTATAATAATGATCTCTATGGTGTGGTCCCACTCCTGCCGCTGCTGTATCCTCCGCCTAGCCGGGGGTTGTGCCTGTTTTAAACTGCAGCGTGTTCATAATCTGTCGTTTCAAGTTCAGCCTGTGACTCTTGAATCACTTTGTTATACTCTTGCTAACATGAAATCGTCTAAATCTTGCGGAACTGATGGCATTAGCGTTTACATAGTGTAGCGGTGCTTTCATGGCTTTGGGCACGTCTTGCTAGATATTGTCAACTCTAGTTTGACCGCCGGCTCAGTGTCGCAGCCCTGGAAGCACGCCCTAGTCACGCCTCTGCCTAAAACGTCCGACGTGTCCGATCCCTCCAAATTCCGACCGATTTCTGTAGTACCGGGTATAGACAAAACTATCGAACGTGTTGTTCATTATCAACTCAGCGAGACAGGCGAGTACTTTGAAAAACACCGCCTGTTCTCGAGTACTCAGCACGCGTACAGGCGGCGCCTTCGAAACCCGAAACAGCACTCACGGGTGCTTTCGGACCGCGGCAATTCCTCCTCTGTATGGGATAACACTTGAAATTACGATACTTTGTTCCTAGCTGACCTCTCAAAATGCTTTGATGTGGTGAAACCATGAACGCTCTAACTCTATCTATCTCCAAACGTTAGATGTAATAAACGAAGAACACGCGCCTGGTTTGAGTCATATCTAGCCGGTCATCCCAGCAGGTGCAACCCGTTGACAGGAGCGTGTCAAGATTGTGCCGCTCGGCTTATCCTTGTCCCAAACACCTGTGGGTGTATCAGGGAACAAGCACTGGGCCCAATTATGTTCTCAATTTTCTCTAGATGACCGTTGGCACATGCACGCTACTGCTCCGAAATAAGCTTCAATTCGCTACGAGTCCAAATTTGGAAAACCGGCAAAAACCAGGACAATTTGCATCACATTATTTTCGTCATTGGAGAACACCCTTGCCCGTGGTTATCGGGACTAGTTTAGCTCTAATTCTAATGAAAGGTAAACACCCCTTCAGAAAACTCAGCTTTATTGGTTCTTGGGAACCACAAAATACGTTGGCGTGATCTCCCCCCGATCTGAAATCAAATTTTGGCACATTTTTCTTCTGTGTGGCTCCGTTGTAAACTAAAGCCGTGCAGTAAAAATTATTGGTCTTGTGAATGGATCGACACCTTTCCTTTGAAACGAACCACATTTAGGTCAACTGGTTCGCCAGGGTGCACTGGTGCCTTATTCGCTCTATCTCACTCGAGGCACGTCCCTTCCATCAGTATACTTGGCCTTTGTTGGGAACGCCTTAGTAGTAAGCTCGAATACGGTAGATTGCATATTCTGTTTACGGCACCTGTGTAAGGTGCAGCTTCATCTCGGTTCAGAAGCTTTCTAAGAAAAACTCTATGATGCTCCGTGTCATAATAAGTGGTCGCCGTAAAATATGAATCATACTATCTGGAGTGCTTGATGAGTCACTAAACAGTGGCTTCGTGACTGAACAACTGGTAACGAATACCCCATCAGCTGTGTTAATGGAAATCTGTGCGCACCACTGGCCTCCCGTATGAGTACGCGGAAATGTTCTCCTATGTCTCGACAGTGTATAACACTAGACAGACCGGGCAGTTGTCGTGCCCTCGAGCTAAGACGGGTTCTGGGAAAGGCGTTTTGTCCATTGTGGTGTGCTGTTTAATGGTCTTCCGCCAGACCTTAGGGACCTAAGAATGGCGCCATTCAAGCGCAGACTTAAGCAGCTGCTGCTCTCTGAGTCGGCGTAATACGTAGTACGTGCTGAGTGGCGTGGAACGTGATGGTGCTCGGCGGCGCACTTGCTTTTCATGAATGCTTGTCGTATGTATGTGTTTTACCTCTAGTCCCATCTCTTGATGCTCTTGCCTTTTAATATGACGTGGACACAAAATAGCTACGGTACTGTGGATGTTGTCTGATTTAAATACATGAACATGAACATGAACATGAATGTCCATCGCAGATTGTTTACTCTGCAGCACAGCATTATGAGACACGCAAGCGGCCTATGCGCGGAGACAGAACCGGTCTGGTTGTGGCCGTAACATTGATTAGTTGCACCTAATGAGAGACGTCCTGTAGTGGTGTGTGAATTAGTGGTAATAGAGGCCTGCGTTCGATTCTTGTTCCTCAGCAATGCTTTTCAAAGCCGCAAATATGTGACGTCACGCCGGCTGAGGAGTGACGAGCTGTTCAATGTGTTAGGTGATGTGATAATTTACAGATGTGGCGCAGCAGCGACAACTTCCTCCTCGCAAAGCAACGCATTTCTTCTCAAAGTTGCTGCGGTTTTTAATGAAATGTGTTAATTATCCCTTTTATTGTCTTTTAACATTGAAATATTATGGTATTAGTAATTACCTTTCAAACTGCTTAGAGATTTAGTAGCTGTTTTGTAACTTCACCTCTGCTGACGGGCTGACAAAAATGTATGGCAGCAGCGTCGGCTGGCATGGCACTTAATGACAAATAAGTCGCGTGACTTCTTGGTCACGTTGCGTGACGTAGGCAAAATACTGGACTGTGATTGGTGTTGATCTGTGCTGACGACAGATTGAACGCTGCCAAGAGCCGCCAAGAACTGCTGAGCTATGCGGCACAGCATTCACCAGGCATCAATTTTGAGAGACATCTATTGGCTAGAATAGAAACTACTGAACTATGTAGAATGTAGCACACTATCAGGAGTCGAATTCGAGAGAATTTACCGACTAGAATAGAAACTGGTGAATTGTGCGGCACAGCATTCACCAGGCGTCATCCTTGTAGGCTTCTGTTGACTAGAATATAAGGCTATGCTGCTATGCTGTACATCGTTGTCAGTGTTTGACGTTACTCGAATTCCATTTAGTCTCGATTTGCATGGATGTCAGTAGAGAGCTGCCAGATAAAACAGAGGTGAGCTTAGAGCTGCCATATAGGACAGAGGTGAGCTTAGAGCTGCCATATAGGACAGAGGTGAGCTTAGAGCTCCCAGATAGGACAGAGGTGAACTTAGAGCTGCCATATAGGACAGAGGGGAACTTAGAGCTGCTAGATAGGACAGAGGTAAGCTTAGAGCTGCCAGACAGAATAGAGGTGAGCTTAGCGCTGCCAGACAGAACAGAGGTGAGCTTAGAGCTGCCAGATAGGACAGAGGTGAGCTTAGCGCTGCCAGATATGACAGAGGTGAGCTTAGAACTGCCAGATATGACAGAGGTGAGCTTACTCTGCTGACAGGCAGCGGTAGTGCAGAATAGAGCCGCGTCCGTCCACGCCGCACTGCCACCGTCCGGGTCCAGGTACGGCAGGTGGCGCCACTGCAGGTGGAAGAGGGCGCCCATGGCGGCGGCGCCCACCACCACCGTGGCCGCCACAGCCGCCCAGAGCGACGGCGCAAACACGGCCAGGTACGTACTCCAGCTGTACTCCAGTGACGATGACTGGCGCACGAAGATCCGGTACCTGTCGCACACACAGTGGGGACGGGACGGGAGGGTACGATAAGGCTAGTGGCGCAGCAGGCAGCAGGTCGCCCGTCGCTCGCTCGGTTTTCACTAGGCTCTCTGTGAAGCGCTGTGGCTCGCGGCGCTCCACAGCTCACAGCATTATCCATGTTAGAATTTAGAAACAATAGAGATATATAGTGAGAAGCTAAGCCCCAGTCAAAGCTGTAGTCCACTGACTTAAAATCATCAAACAATGAGCTGGGATTTTGATGGGAATTACACACAATTTGTAGGGCCAATAAACTTCTATTGTGAGCTATCTCCGACTCCCACCTGAGAGTGAGGATTCCGGAGGTGAAGCTGATGACGCGGCGTCGTGCCGGCGTGGCCAGCAGCGTGGTGACGCCACTCCAACCTCTGTCCGCTGCAGCATGCCGACCCGCCGCTCCAGAGAAGCGCGTCGCGCGAGGCGAGGCCCCACCTGCCGTCTGCGGAGGAAGCTGCGTTCCGTGTAAAGCTGCCGAGAACATGTCGAGATGGTGGACACTGTCTGTGCCTCCTTCGGCTCGGGACGAATATGGCCGTCGATGAGCAAGTGAACTGATGTTTAGGTAACGCTAAGAGCAGCTCACTGGTGAGATCAGTTGGTTGGAGCGGCGTTTTAGGATGAAAAAGACAGAAGTTGGAGCCCAATGCTCGCGAGGACTTTTCTCGGCACATCAGATCGGTGCGAAACGACACTCTTACAAATTTACCAGGGCATAAACGCTCTTCAAAATAGGAACTTGAAATATGCTGTTCACGTACGCTACCATAGTTAAAATGTTTGGTGACTGATCTGATTCATAAAATATGTTGGCATCAATCGAAGAAAAGTTGCAAATAAATTATATATGAAGCACGGCGAAATATACATTTCAATCCTACTCTGACCTGACATGATCTAAGACATACGTTTTATCGGAAATACACGATGAAGCCACTTATATCTGAAAGGCAGCACCCAACTACTCACTTGAAGTGCATGATACTGGCCAGAACTTTCCAAACGGCTCCGAAGTAGCCTCCGACGTCGCTGGTCGGCCCCGGATGGAAGTCGATTAACGGAGGGTCCTGGAACAGGGGCGGACAGCTGCCAAACAGGCTCCTCACCCTCCCCTCAGTCTGCATCTCATTCGTTGATATCGAGTCACGGTGTGTTGTGTTATCTGTTGGCTTGAGGAGTGTTGTTACTCGAATGTTGCTTGAGTGTTATCTGGCCACGACTCGAGGTGTCAGTGTGCCTTGGTGAGAGTTCCCCGTTCTCACCCGATCAGTTGTCGCTGTTCTCACCCGGTCAGTTGTCGCTGTTCTCACCCGGTCAGTTGTCGCTGTTCTCACCTGGTTAGAGGCCACCCGGAGCGTGAGACCAGACCAGTCGGCGCGCCGCTCGTACAGAGAGCTGCCGTCCCAGCTATGCAGACCCTCCTCGGCGGTCCAGCGGCCCAGCTGGAGCCAGCGGGTCGGGTGTCGCGCGCTCACCCGATACGTCTCCATCAGGTCAGCCCGACGCAGCCCGTCCGCTCCCGGCCACAGTTCTGCGATCATCAGCTGACAATACACAGCGGTTCAGGTCAGGCCCGACGCGCCCGTCCCGCTCCCGGCCACATTTCTTGCGATGCATCAGCTGACAATCACACAGCGGTCAGGGCGTCAGCCACACTGACGCAGCCGTTCCTAGCTTCCGGCCACAGTTTCTGGCGGATCATCTGGTCGAGCTGAGCAATACAAAGAGAACAGCGGTCCGTGTGTCAGCCCCCGACCGTGCAGCCCGTCCGGCTCACCGGCCGCCGAGGCATTGAGTTCTGCGGATCTGCATAGCTGACATAAGTTATCAGGCAGTCGGTCACTCAGCCCGACGCAGCCCGTCCGCGCTCACCGGCCAGCGTTCCTGCGAAAGTCGAAGATATGCCGAGTGACAGATATATACTAGTATACAGCGGTCAGGTCAGCCCGACGCAGGCCCGTCCGCTCCCGGCCACAGTTGCTGCGATCGAGATCAGCTGACAATACACAGCGGTCAGGTCAGCCCGACCGCAGCCCGTCCGCTCCCGGCCGACAGTTTCTGCGATCATCAGCTGACAATACACAGCGGTCAGGTCAGCCCGATTTCGCAAGCCCGTCCGCTTCCCGGCCACAGTTCTGCCGATCATCAGCTTGACATACTGAACATACAGCGGTCAGGTCTAGCCCGACCGCAGCCCGTCCGCTCTGCCGGCCACAGTTTCTTGCGATCAGCAGCGGGTGACAGTACTAACACCGGTCAAGTCAGCCCGACGCAGCTCCGTTCCGCCTCCCCGGCCACAGTTCTGCGAATATCAGCAGCTGAACGAATTAGAAACAGCGTCAGGTCAAGTTCGACACGCCGTCCGCTACCCGCCACATTCTGGCGATCAGCAAAGCTGACATAATACAACCAGCGTCCAGTCAGTCATGTAGCGAGAACCAGCTCAGGTCAGATTAGGTTAGGTCAGGTTCGGTTCGCCCAGCTGATCACCACTACATGGATAACAAGGGCACTAGAACTACAGACCATCACACTGGTCTGGGCAGGTCGTTCAGCTTAGTAAAAGCTGATAATACTCCGTATAAAGGGAATATAGCACCTTGGGAAGAAGTATGTAGAGATGATGGAGGAAAGAATGCCCTGATAACGGTCCTGGCGTTCATTTTTGCGAAAAAGTCAGAATTTTGTTTGTAATTTTGAAAAATAGTTCATATGTTTACAATGTTGAACGTCACATCCAATCTTGCGTCACCAAAAGCGGAGGGGTTTTTTTTTGTGTCGTGCACAAGGAGGCATCGAACGCAAAGCTAATACTCCTGGTACTTTGGCGCCCGCGCCCATGACATGGCTTGCCGTGTGGCCGGCACTGCACGAATGGGTGCACCGGTAAGGCGGCGTGAAAAACGCGAAGATTCAGCCGAAAAACCGAACACTGCGCCAAAGGTCCGAACCTTGTTCGGCTGGGTCGACCGGCGGGGCTCGGCTCGCCCCGGGTAGTGGACGTGGGGCAACCATACGCTCGCACTCACCGCGCTCGCCCCGAATGCCTGACCGACGCGTCCGGTGGCGGTCGGGGCGGACGCAAGGTACTGAAATACGGGCGGACGGCTTCAAAAAAGCGAAAGTGCGGTGGAATTCACATGGGAGTAAACTATGATAGACGTTGCGAAACGTCACGGGATTTGTGACGTTGAAATATGACCACATATGACCACGGTTTTTGCGTTGAAAACTCAGCACTAGGTCGCTTTGGAGGGAAAAAAATTTCGGATGTTGGGGGTTTCTTCTCAGCACATGCCGACAATCTGGCTATCTCAGTTAAAAACTAATGTTAAAGGTGCTATATTCCCTTTAACCATGAAACAAGATAATGAATGGGACCAGATGCGGGACAAACCACAATTATGATGTTAAGTGAACAGTGACAGCACTGACCCCATCACCTGCTGCGGCCGCCAATTCAGTACGACAGTTGGCTAACAGGGCAGAATAGGATATTCACCGTCTGCGCGGTTTTGCACCCAACGAAGACTCATGCTTTACAAACCGGTGCAGACAAACGCCCGAAAAGCCGATCATCGACTCATTTCAGCAGTCAGTCTCACCTGATTGTTAATTGGAAGATACCAGGCAGACAGCTGCTCTCGGCTGTCAGTTCCATTAGTCAGCATCAGCCAGTTGTATGCCTCGTTCAAATGGCGGCTCGCGTTCAGCTGTGAACGGTGCTGACATGTGACGCAGAAACACGACTCTACTGTACCGACAGGAATCATCAGCTAGTGCCATCTGCAGCTTCCACGGATGGCTCCTATAGCACCTGGTGGTGCCCTCTAGGATCTGCTGCTAGGCTGGCTCCTAACACCAGGCGGCGCCGTGTGGCCGGGAACGCTGGGCCCCAAGGCACCTCTGACTCAGACTAGGCAAATGGCACTGGGCTGAGAATATCAACCAATAAACCACAGCAGCACCATCACCATCACACACAACAACATCATCAACCTGCAGTCGGCTCCGGCTGACCTTGACGATGAAATCGAGACTGGCCGTTTTCTCGGCCACGATGAGGAGGATGGTTTCTCCCGGGTGGGCTGCCGCCGTGCGATCGATCTGCGATAGCGGTGCCGACATCCTGACCGCTGAGCAATACACCATCGCCTGCTGCAGCTGCGCCAGCCAGGTCACGCCCCAGCGACAGACGTGCCGCTGAAACACCAAGGAACTTTTATAGCGATACAAAACGTCTGATGGCGCGGGCAAACTCACGGCCTGCTGCCAGCTGCGCCACCAAGTCACGCCCCAAACGGAGACAGGAACAGTGCCGGCTGGAACATCCAGCGCAGGAACAGTTAATCAGATTAGCCCCGGAACTGCCACTGCCTGCAGCTGTCGCGCAGGCCAGGTCACCGCCACGACGCTTCAGCCGGGAAACGATTGACTAGTGCCGGCTGGAAGCACCACAGGAACTATTTTTAATCTCTGCGATACCACCTATCTCCTGCTTTGTTGCTGGCAGTCCGCAGTGCGGCCAGCCAGGATCACGCCCCCCACACAGTCGACCAGATCGGTGCCGGCTGGAACATCACAGGAACATTTGACGTAACGAGCCGTGACGCAGTCTATTGTGGCACGTAAGTGCTCACATTTAGAAAAGCCACCATATACCGACTCTTGCCAGGGTCTGGCTAACGTTTTCAGCTCTCTCATTAGAGGAGAAGACAATTTGAAAATCTATCGGCTGAAATGGAAAGCGACATCGACATGAGCTTTACAGGGTAATGCCGTCAGCGAGCGATGGCAGCGGATTTTTTGCCTCAACGCTCCAGAAAGACATACGATGGAAAAGGCCTGCTTAAAAAATTTGTTCTGGTTGCTACGTGTAAAAATAGGTTCCTTTCATTCATTGCACTTGTTGCACCATTTTGGTACGAGTGGTTTTGTGTACATTCTTGCTTAGTTCCACTTATTATTGCTTCCTCGTCCATTTGCTTTGTGGACCGGCCGGTGGAGACATGAGCGTTTTAAGCTGGATGGCAAGGTAGACTGATCGTCTGTTATAATCCAATGAAAGTAAAACAAGCGCAAAAAATACAATAGAATGAAAACTTTACAACTTAACCCGCGAGTCACTGGGGGGTTAGCCCCCTGAGGAATATTTAGAATATCTCCCGAATTAATGCAGCTATCAACGCCAAGTTTCTAGTGCCTGTTCAAAAACTGTTTAACACCTTATGTGTGAACAAATTGCAAATTCGTTAGAACTTTTTAGATATAGCAAAATTAGTGACGTCACTGCACACGATTTTGATACCAAAGTCAGCTTAACTTAAGAAACCGTACAAATATCATGTACTGGGACAAAATGGAACCCAAAGGACGTGAGAAAAGATTAGCATAATGTCAAGGGCTACAGCATGTTCTATCTCGTTAAAAAAAAACAATATTGATCAAAAAATGATATTAAAATTACCTAAAAAATCCAAAACCTTTAATATATTTTGTTACTGGAATATATTAAAAGAAATATACATAGGCTACTACCATACCAAATTTCAAAATGATGGCACTTCTTTGACTGAGTGATGACATCTAAGGTATGGGTTATTCATGGCGTAAAATTTTTGTAATTAGTTTTTTTTTTTGCTTTTCTGACTAGATACAGTCAAAAAATGACAGCACTGTATTTCGGAGAAAAAAGTCCAGAATAATATAATTACAAAAAAAAAAATCATTTTCAAATTTTAATTTGTGTGACCTGAAGACCTGACTTTGCTTGATCTTCACTTCACGTACATTAAGTCAGATGGTAAAATGATAATCAATGACGAGTTATACACTTAAAATAGTCCATGAAACATGTCTTGCATGACTTCCGTATATTTTGTTGGCATAGGGACCTTGTGACCAGACATGTTCCATGCCCCAGGCGTTTTGGCCTTTAAATGAGTATTGTGGTGACGGGTGATATGCTATAGCACTTCCGCACATTGCAAACTATTGCTCCGTGCTTATTTTNNCCCCATATGCAAAACATGACCTACCTCGGTCACCAAAATGACCTTGACCCTGAGGTCGAAATTTTGAAGTGACCTACGAGGTCACCGATAATATTTTCAAGCGTCATCATTGAGTGACAAACACGATGGCGTCAAAATGTTTCCCTAAATCTTTCCTTAGGCTGAACATCTATCTGACAAGGAAAACTGTTTTGCTCAAAGCAGGTGATATACTGATTTGGACCTTTGCATGGTACTCATGAGGGCCTAACTATTGATCTGAGATCAATTTTGAGGACATACATGCGATGGCAATTCGAGATATCAAATTCGAGTTGCTCTCTTAATCGTTTGCTCCTAGCTAGCATAGTTCCGAGAGAGAGAGTCGAGGTGGGTTCTGGAAAGAGTTCTAAAAAGAGCTCCTACAAACCAGGAAAATCTGACCTTCGGTACCCACTGGTTGGAACCCTGCACACTCTTGACCCTGATTGTAGAAGAGACTGAAAACTTTCGATAGACCGCCTAGAGGCTATCCAATGCGTTTTCCGCTTGTCGCTACGTGCGAGTAGTTCTGGAAGATCTCACGGGTCGGCGGAAATCAACCCCTGCAGTTTCGTATTCGGCGCGAACCCTGCATGGCGACGGGTTAATGGTAGTATAAGTTTAAAATTTGTGTTAATATTTGTATTTTGTGCCAAGTATTTTTTATGTAATGCTCATTTGTGTTACTCAACTCGTTTTTTAAAATGAGGTGAGTAAAATCGAAAATGCTTAGAAGCGGTTTAGAACCATGAGTATAGTACAAAACGCTAGCTGTAAACTAAATATGGTAACATTTCTAGTATGATTTAAATCTTGCGCATTTGTTTCGAATAAGGATTTCTGACTTTCGTTTGGACCTTGCTTATTATTTAAGTACTCACACCTCGAAAGAGAGCACATGATGGCATTTATGTGTAATTAACTATGGCTTTACTGTTTCTGACCTGTGACATTACCTTGAAGAGTGCTTCCTATGAATCCCGGCGTTGTAGCTGGAAGACTACCTCGACTGCAAGTGAGAGAGACGCTTTAGTAGGAGTTGTATTCCTATTAAACTCTTTGCTCTCGGGAATCCGGTGGAAAACTTTGCATGCATATTTCCCTGGAATCGGCCCGCGGGGAATTCGCGGTAAAGATATCCAGCCCATAAGTCCAGCAAGCGTTAATCCGCCGATATACTAATTTCCTTGCGTGACGTCTATAAGGTGTGCGTCTCCCTGAGCAATCTAGCAGCGTCACTGCAGATCAAGGTATAGTCGATCCCTCAACAAAGACCAAATACCCGCCTTTCGGCAAGTATCACCATGCATCGTTCATATGTCGCCCTGCGGGACACCAGGCTGACGGACACGGCGCAACTCTACCTACCGAGAGTACGACTGACAAGCACTCAGCACTCATTTCCATACAGAGCAACGACCGCCTGGAACACTCTTCCAACTGAGACAATGACTGCCCCAACTCTGGGGAGTTTTAAAGTGGCAATACCAAAACGCCAGTCTCATTCGTAAATTATCTCATCAGTGTAGCACTATTGAAATGTATGTATATGTGTGTATTCTTGGGTCTTGTGCTTATGTGTATATATGTGTGCTGCCTTAGCGACCTTACCTATGAAGAAGCTGTCGAACCGATGTCCCGAAAAACTATGGTCGCACTTCGCATGGATGGACCGGTCGGTCAATACAATACAATACATAGATTGTAGGCTGTGTTTTTCCAGCGCGGAAATACTGACTGCTATTTTTAGTTATATTTATCCGTGATGGAGGATACCTATACGCATAAAGGCACGTGAATTGATCCACTGACCAGTGAGATCCAATGACCAAACAGAAGAATCACTCCATTGACAATGCACATTGCACAAGGGAGGCCCCGGGGCCGGACCCCGGGAATCGAACCCGGGGCCTGCTGCGTGGCAGTCCGATGTCCTCGGACTGCCACGCAAAGCAGGCCCGGTTCGATTTCCGGGATTGCGGTCCGGGGATAGGCTCCCGGATCAAATCCCCGCCTCCGATGGATGGGGGTCCCATGGGGGGGTCCAACCCCGGCCCTCCTGCCCCCTCCCCGGCATCTATCTCCGGGAACATGGCGAAAGGCTGACCCCGATGAAAAAAAAAACGGTGCCGGGGAACAAAATCATCTTAGGTTCTACAATATAACGGGTGTACATTTTTTGTCGCATGAATGAAACCAAAATATTGGTAGTCTGAAACGCAACTGCTAATTTGACAAATGTAAATGCACATAAATATTGACGTGATGATCAATAAGTGAATACTACATCTGATGCGGTTTAGACGATCAGTAGTCAGTACTTCTAAGGGCATGATCACTTAGTAAATTGTACTGGGAGTGACATAGTAATTATCTTTACTGGTATTTTGTACTCGAGTACTTCATGAGAAGAAACTTTTTGTCCCCGACTTTATCCATAGAGACATACCTAACACTTAACCACCCCGGGGGTAAATGCCCCCCCCCCGTCGTGGCTCAGAGGGGCCATCTTGGGTTAGAAGAGGCTCATCGTTGACTCAGAAAGAGCCCATTTTATGCCGGATAAAACCCTATTTAGCCTCGGAAAGCGAGCATCTCGGGTCCGGAAACTCAGGCGGCATTTAGGCAGACTAAAGCTGTGAGCCCCGAGGCAGACTCAGAGCCCTCTCAGGCCGCCCAAATGCCATCTCAAGACGGCCGAGGGCCTCTGGCCGACCGAGGTTCCCTAAAATCGTCTTTATGTCCGCATGGAGTACCCATGCCGACTTGAAGACGGCTAGCTCAGTTTAAAAGAAAATACATTTTGGCATGTGCTGTACAGGGTGTCCCAGAATTGATGGCACACCCTTCCAGCCCGCAGAACCCGAAAACGAAAAGTCGGCGGCGCATGGTTTATTTACAGATGAACCCTCTCTTCTTCCTGGTACAGGTTCTCATGCGGTCCGGCATGCCGGACATCAGGTGTCCAGCAGCGCTGGAGTTGATCCTGGACAGCCGCTCGGACGTTCCTTATCAGCGTGCCCTCAGACGTAGCTGGTACCATCTTGTTCATCTCGTCCTGGGCTATCGCCCACAGATTTTCGATTGGCGACGGGTCGGGGCTGTTGGGTGGTCACTCATCTTTGGTCCAAAACGCCGAAAAGTGGGACTGGCACCACTCCTGCGTCTTGCGGGCTCGATGTGCTGGGGCGCCGTCTTAGTTTGAAAAACGGCCCTTGACCATGTCAGCAGGAAGTTTTGACCTTGAGTTGGAGGGGGCGTTCTGCTTCCGCTCGCGAACATCGCAGACGTCGCCATCTTGCTGGAAGATCTTTCTCCACGTAGATAGTCAGCCGTCACCGGTATATGCCCCAGGGGGATGATTTTGCCAGGTCTGAAAGCCCCGCGATAGTCATCATTCCCCACAACCAGATCTCAGCGGCTGCTTGACGGTCTCGGTTGGAGGGACTTCCGAGCTTTGATGGGCCAAAACCTCGGTCGTTTTGTCGGTTGGGCGGAGTGGAAGAGTTCAACGGAGACTCGCGTGAACAAAACCGTCGCTAGTCCTGGACGGTCCAGGTCGCACCTCGCCATGGCGAACTCCAGCCTGCTTGCGCTTTTGCGACTCCTCAGCCTTGCGCATGGAGGTGGGGTTTGATGGGTTTTAGCCGCAAGGATTTTCCTTCCAGGTTTTCTGAGCACCGATGACTGGGGATACCTGGTGACCGTGGCTTGCCAGCCTCCGCGCCAGTTTTCTTGTTGAGGGCCTCTCTTCAGCGCGACTGGCCATTACGATTTGGCCACTGGGAAGGATGACGGAGCCTTCCTCCCGCGCCCCGTTCGGTTTCTCCAGGGGTCTGTCCGCCTCTGTCGTGGGACATCCAGTGGCAGATGGGGCGAAGAGTGACGCCCAGATTCTCGGCAATCTGGCCATGGGTCATTCTGCCGTCCACCATGCCGACAGCCCGACAGCGGTTTGACAAAGACTGCTCCTTGACCATTCTGGACACCTGGTCAGCGCGCGCTGGGTGCCATTTCGAAAATGACCCCAGCCACCCTCCCAGTGGGCCGTGTCAGGTCGGTCAGCGGGTCACGTGACAGCGGACTCGCAACGAGCCCTGATGCCGGTCCTGGAAAAATTCCATTTTCGGTGCGGCCCAGTGGAAGAAATGGAGGCCCGTGGAAGGGTGTGACATCAATTGTGGACACCCTGGATAGGGCCCATTCTTGACCTATGACCGTCCGCTTTTCTCTGCTCAAGAGGCACGCCTCGTTTTTCATTTTTTATTGGCGACCACCGCCCCTAGTTTTTAACCAATACGCCCCCCCCCCTCGCACCCCCAGGAACTCCAGCCCTGAATTGGTTGAAGTAGCAAATCTCAAAGGGCTGCCAACAGGGAGGATATCATAGCACTGAAGCAGTTCAAGACCTTTAAACCTTCAAGATAGCCGGTGTGGTTGGACCCCCACCCTCCCCGCCCTCAGTTCATAACTTCGGCTTTAGTGCTTAACCCGCGCGGCGTAGGGGTCTCCAGCCGAACGCGCGGCGTAGGGGGGGGGTAAATTTTACCCCCCCCCCCCTTCGGTATCTTCCGAACCAAAAACTGCAGCGAGACGTGCAAGGCGGCGGATTCGAAAGCTCTCAATGAAACTAATCGAATGCATACCCGAATTTTTTCAAGTTAGGTCAAATGTCAGGTCACGGTCAGGTCATATGGAAAGTTCGAGTTAAATAATCATTTGATTAAGACTATCAATGCACATAAAGCTCTCAAAGGTGTAATACATCTCCTGCATAAGTAAATGAATTTGCATGCCAAAGGTCAAGGTTCAGGTCACAAAAGGTCACTGTCACGAAGAGTCAAAAAAGTCTTGATGACACATGTTTTAGAGGGTTATTTCTGCACGTAGAAATCAGATCAGCAAACAAACCATTTTTACAACTTGACCCCATAAAAAGGTCCAAGATCAGGTATCAACTAAGGTCAAAACTGGAAAACTGACTAATATGAGATAAACAATGCATGTTCTTAGGTTCAGTTTTGTCTATAAACACAAAAATGGACATGAAATCGTATCTGTATCAGGTCCACAACAACAAAACGTTATTTTAAAAATGACGTCGTTACCTACTTATGCTTGGGAGCAATTAAGTCACTAAAAAACAATGAAGATGTATACTTTGAAATTCGGTTTGGGTATTTATTACACTTGATTCTCTTACATATATTCCGTTTTTTTTTTAATACTTTGAGAAGAAAAAAATGGGAGGAAAATTTCTGAAAAAATCAGTTTTTGGATTTTTTGGGGTCAAAAACCAAAAATTTGGGAAATCCGAAATTGCCATTTTGTAGAGAATTAAATTTCCTTTCTCATACAGTTTTGCGTTTTGCAATTTGCCTTAAAGTTATGTTTTCTACGATGCATCAAACAGTAATCGTTAATCAACCCAAAATGGCATGACATGACTTCATTCAAAAACGATCATTATCTCCCAAAGTTCTTAATTCATTTTCAACTGGAGTTTTTTTAGGTAGACGCAAATTTGATGCTGGATAAGGTACTGAAACTGTTGACATCGTTATCTTGTTATAGTTTTCAAGTTATTGCGGAAATCCGGGAGGGGGGTAATATTTAACCCCCCCTACGCCGCGCGGGTTAAAGGGACGTCCCACCTGTTTCCAAAAATGTTCAGAATGACGTCGCTGTGGTTTCCAAATATGATTGAATGCTCGCTGAAACACGATTATGACATTGTTCTCACAAACAGTTGCGCTCAATTTCATAAAAATCAGTTTTAATATTTGGCTGATGACGTCATATAAAGGGAATTGTTTGGGAAAAAAATCACGCTCGTATAGTAGGACTAGTGTATGGCTAATGTCATGGCCAAAAGGTAAAACAATCGACTGTAATCAACATTTAGCCAAAGAGAGACTACGACATCGGCCTCACGGCCACGCATTCAAATACATTGGGGGTGGCGATGTTACAGATTGCAAAATCAAACTGCGAATTTTCTCTGTGATTCGACCTCAGTGGGTGTTTTAACTTATACCATACATAATTTCAATGCCAAGCACGCAAAATGTCTATCTCAACTCAAATCGTATGTTAAGGTGGGACAGTCCCTTTAAGTTAAGTATCTGCAGTTAACATTAACAAATATATAATCCATTCCCGATACTTTATCTCAATTATCCAGCTTCATCGTGCTCCGGAACAGCCATTTGCTGAATTATGCATTTGTTGCAATTTTCACGAATTTTAGCTGCCTTCGTGGACAATTTTACACACATAAAATATAGAAATTGAAAAATAAAAAATAGAACGATGCTTTAGGGCGCCGAAGACGTTGCATCTTACAACGCAAATCGTTTTTAGTCAGCTAATTGTTGCTCCAAAAACAGGCTAAGTTTTTTTTCAATTTTTTCACATTCTTCAAGTGTGATGTTTGCTGACCGCAAAATTTGAGCTTATTTTTTCAATAATTTCCGTGATTCTTATACCGAAAGGGCAAAGAAGACATATACTGCCGTCAAATTTTCCGAAAAAAAACACATTTTTATGACCATTTATATGGGTTTAAGATGGGCTACGTTGGCTCAGCATGGGCATGGGCTCGCACATGGGATTGCAATGCAGCATCTATGCGTTAATCAATTGGCCCTATGCTTCGTCAGCATTACTACTATCGGAATTTCCGTGGCTTTAAAATTTCCCAGCGCTTTGATATCTCCAATCCGCATTGGATTGGTGACAGCGGAGGGTTGAGCACTCACCGCACTTTGGCAGCGTGACAATCCACACATCACCCGGGTCCACAGGTGTGCTGGCGTACTGCTTGAGGAAGGGCTCGGCGTCCGCGGGCAGCATGTAACGGGACGGTCCGAACGGCGCCTGGCCGCCGTCACCGGCGAATACGGGGTACGCCGCGTCCATCCGCTTCCTGGTCTCGGCCGACAGTGGCTGCATCTTGTACAGATCCGCCATCCTGCTGCAGTGTCCTCCGTCACCCGTCTGTCGTCCGTCCACCCCGCCCGGTCCACTGAGAACTGTCCTGTGCCGTCCGCAGGCCCGGCCCGCCCCCCGGCCGCCGCGCCCGGTCCTCTTCACGTGACCTCCGCGTCACCAGAGCTGAGGCGCCTCTCCGGCCGGCGGCGGTAGTTTTGAGCGACCCGTGTGCCGTGTCGCTGTGTTGACAGGGTGACCGGTTTGCAGCACCAGCTGACGTCTACACTGCGCAGCGGTGGAGTCACCATCATCCGACTGCCAAACCTGCTGGTGCCGACCGTCGCCGCGCCAGGGACAGCCGTGTAATGCGCGATTCACACTCGGGCCGGGCCGACCGGCCTCCGGCCCGAAACGGGCCCGTTCTGGGCAGAATGGCCCAGAACCGCTAGGGGAACTGGGTGCGGCTAGCCCTTGCAAAGTGCTTTCGACTTTTTGACGGGAACACCACTTTATTTAGCGTGGTTACTGGCGTGGTGGGAACCATGCTTCAGGCAAACGCTGAAGCACATTGGTTTGCACTTCAATCGATGATGGGCCATTTGGTGAAAGAAATGAATTTATCGACATGGTTTGTATCCGATATTTCTTTAAAAAAAAATGTAACCTATTTAAAGAATGCACATTGGAAAAGTTAGTGATGTCAGGCATATATTGTATTGTTACTTATTGCTTACATTTATTATGAATACCATAACTAGTATGCGCGACGCTATATCCGATTAGGGAGACGGGGAGGGGCAGTTGGCCGCTCTCAGGAATCAACGAATGGCTGAAACAGAAGGCTGTTTCAGCCCACGATGCAGGGGCGTGACTTGGGGGGAGGCAGCAGCGCTCAGGGCAGTGGTGGTGGAGCATAGGCGTCTTCAGGCAGCGATGGTGGTGGGCAGCCGAACACCATCACTTCTCAGGAGTGGTAGCAGTGATGGTGGAACAGAGGCGTCTGAAGGCCGCACGATGAGAGGGAAGCGGTGTTCTTAGCAGTGGCGGATCCAGAAAATCTTCAAGGAGGGGGCCATCGATTGCAACGTCCCTGCCAGCAATTAACTTGGGAACTGATCGGGCACAATGGGATTAAACCATTGTGCCCGATCAGTGCCCAAGTTAATTATTGGCTGGGGTGGTGCCCCTACGTTATACCCAAATCTGAAAACTCGATGGATTTTGTCCCAGTATATTTTGAGAGTGCCCCTATTTCAGCATATATTTTGTTAACTTCCAAAATGTTTTTGTTTCAAATGTTCCCCTTCAGGCTAACAGAGGTCATCTCAGGTCAACAGAGGGCCCCCTCAGCCGGCCAGACTGCCCTCTCAGGCGACCATGGTGCTTCTCAGGCGGCAAGACCCACATAACACACCTATGTGGTTACCACATGGGTTTAAGATGGGCTACGTTGGCTCAGCATGGGCATGGGCTCGCACATGGGATTGGAATGGGTCCCATGTGGGCTGAGGTGGGCACAAGTGAACAATGGGGATGACGTGGGCATACCCAATATGGCCCATGTGGGTTTGAGGAGGTTAGAAGGGGCGAGCTAGTCCATATGGTAACCGTGTGGAAACCTCTTCCAAAACCATGTGGGCACCATGTGGGGAAGGTGGGCAGCCCTCATGATTAACATGTGGTTACCATGTGTCTGTGTTATGTGGGGAGGGTCCCCTCAGACGGCCAGTGTGCCCCTCAGACGGCAAGAGGTCCCCTCAGGTGAACAGAGGGCCCCCCACCAGCGGCCAGAGTGCCCCCTCAGGTGGCTAGGCGTGTCCCCCAGGCGGCCAAGAGGTCCCCTTCATGTCAACAGAGGGCCCTCTCAGCCGTCCAGACTGCCCCCTCAGCGACCGATGGGTGCCCCTCAGTCCAGGGTGCCCCTCAGGCGGCAAGAGGTCCCCTCAGACGGCCAGTGTGCCCCTCAGGTGAAACAGAGTGCCCCCTCAGGCGGCCAGATTGCCCTCCTCAGGCGGCTTTGCAATTGGTGCAGGTTGAGTTTCGGGTACTCCAGGAGGGTTTGCCAATTCCTCCCAATCTTCAGATATATCCATAGCGGAACAATCCAGTGAAAAATATATCAAAAAAATTATTATCCAGTCGCGGTATTGCCAATCAAATATAATCGCCAATTGCCCTATAACCAGTAACCCTTTCAACCGGTATCCGTTGATTCTATCACAATATGAGTGGCTTCTGCCCACCAAGGCCACCATGATTTTGTCTTGAAGCCATGTTCCCATCACGCCAGTCACCACGCTAAATAAAGTGGTGTTCCCGTCAAAAAGTCGAAAGCACTTTGCTAGGGCTAGCCGCACCCGGGGAACTGAGCAGAATGGCCCAGAACCATTGACTATAGTGTGGATAAATGCCCAGAACGGGCCCGTTTCGGGCCGTAGGCCGGTCGGCCCAGCCAGATTGTGAATTGCGCATAACGAGTCCGTTGGCAACAGACCACTCCACCGCCGCCGCCCCCGTACGCACGGCCTTGGACGGCTGCACGGCACTAATCCGCTGAATCAGCGCTGCTGGCGCGCGGCCAAGTAGGAGCGATAGTGGCGCGGTTTGAACTGACTGTGGAGCGAGCAGCGAGCACGTGAGGCGGGCCACGTGGTATACAAATGTCGAATTGCTTATCAAAATTTTCGCAGAAGATGTTGCGATGTGTTTTATGATCGACGTGCAACCATATTTCCGTCTCCAAAGAGCTTTTGGATTCTAGATCGAGCCTAATTACATATGGCTGACAGCGCTGAAGATCGCTTTCTGAGTCTTGGGGGGGGTTTATTGAGGGGGTCCACCAGAGACAGAACCCACGCAATCACGGATGGAGTTTCCTGTTTCGATGGTGGGGCAACTGCCCCACCAACTTTAAGTTTGGTCCCACCAAGTTTTATCCGATTTGAAGGTTTCCTTACATTGAAATAGTCATTTTTCTCTTAACCATGCACAAATGTCAGGTTTAAAGGTTTCCTGACGTTAAAAATGTCATTTTTCACCTTTACCATGCAAAACCTTCAGTCAATATGACATTTTGGCCCACCAACTTTTTCTGAAAAGCTCCACCCATGCCCGCAAAACAAGGGGCCCCGGGGTAGTGGTGAATCTAGCGTTGTTGAGCGGGGGTGGGGGTCGGATAAAAGCTGTTGACCAGGGGGGACGTCAGCGAGAAGTTGTTGAGCAGGAGAAAGGAGAGAGATTTACAAGTCTGTATTTTTTGAAGGAACAAAAACATGCTCTTCCATACATATTTGATTTTAGTTTGAAAGAGGGTAATTTGCCCATTTTGCGCAACCGTAGAAGAAGAATATCTCCAAAAAGAGATCTCTGTCGGTATAAGAGAGCACCGCCAGGCCCTAGAAAGCTCTATGACTACCTTATAAAAACCCAGTAAGGCCACTCAGACCGGGGGCGAGCCATGTCAGGTCGACTGATGGTCCTGACAAGTGGCAGTGACCCCTGCGACCCCTGCGATGTCGCTGAAATTCACAGCATACAACTTCTTTGGTGCCAACATCATCACTCTCAACGACGCTGAGGGCCCTGTCTTACCGAATTAAGGCCCTACCAGGCCAACATAGAGTCCATTCAGATTGAGAGGGCCCTCTCAGATTGGCATAGGACCATCTCAGCCAGGCAACGGGCATGCTCAAGTCTTACAAATACGTTTCAGACCAGACCAGGGACCCTCAGGCCGACAAAAAACGCTCAAGACCCTCAGACCTTCAGGTCGACAGTTAATCTTTCAGGCCGACCAAGGGCCCCTCAAGCCGACCGAGAGTCTCCTAGAGTGGACCGAGGACCCTCAGGCCGACGGAGAGCCTCCTAGAGTGGACCGAGGACCCTCAGGCCGACCGAGAGTCTCCTAGAGTGGACCGAAGACCCTCAGGCCGACCGAGAGTCTCCTAGAGTGGACCGAGGACCCTCAGGCCGACCGAGAGTCTCCTAGAGTGGACCGAGGACCCTCAGGCCGACCGAGAGTCTCCTAGAGTGGACCGAGGACCCTCAGACCTACTGAGGGTTTTGCGAAGCCGATCGAGGACTCCGTCAAGTCGACGTAGGCACCTCAGGCCAAACAAGGGCCCCTCAAGCTGACCGAGGACCCCTTAGGCCAACAAAAGGCCCCAAGCCGAGCAAGTGCCCACTTAAGCCGACCGAGGGCAATTTCAGGCCGAGCGAGGGACCCTCAGACCTATCGAAAGCCTCTCAGGTCGAATGAGGACCCCTCAGGACGGACGACGGCAATCTAAGAACGACTAAAGGCCATAGTAGGCGGACCGATGGCCCCTCAAGTCGTCTGTGGGCCCCTTCATGCTGACCGTGTGCCCCTTAGCAGACTATGGTCCCTCATGAAAACTGTGAGCCCAAGGCAGACTCTGGGCCCTCTCAGGCCGCCCCAATGCCACCTCAAGACGGCCGAGGGCCTCTGGCCGACCGAGGTCCCCTCAAATCGTCTTTATGTCCGCATGGATTACCAATGCCAACTTGAAGACGGCTAGCTCAGTTAAAAAATTACATTCATTTTGGCATGTGCTGTGTAGAGCCCATTCTAACCTATGACCGTCCGCTTTCTTCTGCTCAAGAGGCCACCATGTTTTAATTTTGTATTGGACCACCGTCCCAGTTTTTAACGTATCCCCCCTCGACCCCAGGAGCTCCAGCCCTGAATTGGCTGAAGTAGCAAATCTCAAAGGGCTGCCAACTGGGAGGATATCATAGCATTGTAGCAGTTCAAGAGCTTTAAACCTTTCAAGACAGCCGGTGTGGTTGGATCTCCCCCCTCAGTCCATAACGTCGCTTTAGTGATTAAAGTTTAGTATCTGCAGTTAACATTACAAAATATAATCCACAAGGACGCAGGAACCGGGGGGCAGGGGGGGCAGCGGCCCACCCAACTTTTTTCGAGGAGGGGCGTCGCCCCCCCAACTTTTCTGATGATCTATTTCTTCCTATACAGTTTTTCTGATTGATAAAATCGTTGAATTTATGCACATAAAATGTAGAAGAATAAAAGTAGGGGAAGAACGGGGCACGTCTGTCACGGGCACATTAGTCAGCGGGGTTTTCCTCGGAACTATCCACCGCAGGTAATTTATTGTTGTTATCGTAACATATGTTCCTTTTGTGCTTGCGGTGGCTTCGTACTATCAAAGCAATAACATGGTTTTGCGACCAGATTGGTCCAATTTGGAAAGTTTGTTTTTTACCCAAAGAAATCACAAACTTTTATAAAGTAACAAAACTTTGGTTTGTGCCAATTCAGATGATTGTATAGTGTCTTGGAATGCTGTCCATGGGCCTATAGGGAATGTCGAGAACATTGTGCTGAGCGTTATCCTGCCCCATTCTTCGCAATTTTTCAGTAAAAAAACGATAAGTGGTGACCTGTGTCCGAGTGGGGCAGTTCTGTCACCCAATCTGGGGCAGGTTCAGTACTGAATCTGTTCAATATTCCTAGTCGTATCGCTTATAAAACGACCAAAAAATGAATTGTCTGTTGTTTCGATATGGTACACCACTACAAGCGGTAAAACGAATCGGGTGGTGGCCGATGCGTTCACGAGCGGGCAGAAATTAACGTTTAACTGCGGGGGCAGATTCTGCCCCCAGAGATCTCGAGAACCGCTAGGCCGATTTCGATGGGAAGAACACCATTCGATTCGGTCGTGACAAATCTTTCTTAAGTACCCGAAATGCTTTTTTGTTCAAAAAAGGGGGGGGCCAGAGGGCAACACATTCGAAAATATTGGATTTTTTGAAGGTCATTGTAGCCATGTCATTCGAACGATTTTATGCAAAAGAGTTTTTGAGCTTCTAAGTCATGGTCTTTAATGTATGAAAGGGAAAAGTTCCAAAAATGAAAATCATAGGCGTACCAGGAACTCTGATTCGTGCTGGATAACCAAGAAAATCGCAACAAAATGCAGTGTTGGGATCGTATATAGCCGTCATTTTCTACACTATGATGGTGGCGATGAATGAAACCTCTCTCCCCCTGCAGGAAAACACAAATGACCGTTCGGTGAAAACAAGGAAGTGCCCATAAATGACAGAATGTGCCCCATAGGTGACAGAACGTGCCCCGTATATGGGACAGGTTCTGTCAAATGAGTCATCGCCAATTATTCGACACTGGTGTCGAAAACAAACTTGAGATACCCACTTGAACTCCCTAAAAACGATTTGAGCTATTTGATGTATGGTAAACAGCATTGGAAAGATTCAATCACCACTCTGAAAAGTGTGCCCGCCAGGGCCAATTAGCAAAAAAGTGACAGAACGTGCCCCGGTCTCCCCTACTTGTTCATTATTAAATGCCTGAAATTATCGGTAGGGATCTAGTTATTATCGCTTTCTAGTCGAATTTGAGTCTGTTTAGCCATTTTAAGGATAGTTTCACTGAATTGGTGAAAACTTAGAAAATTGGGTTAGGATATTACCAGCACCGTAGATGTCAACACATTAGTTTCCAAAAACGATCCAAAACCCATAAATGGAAACTTTAATGAACGTCAACATTTTAAGAGTTTTACACTTCGTGATTACAGTTACGATTGCAATGACGATGCTGATTTGTGCCACTATGCATTAAAAAAAAAAAAAATCACACACAAATTGGTCAATTTGAAACGAAAAACAGCAGCGTTGATTGGGGGAGGTCAAAACCTCAAAGTTTCACAAAATCTGATAAAGCCATTTAAACCGAAAATGATTTTTCCCTTTCTTTTCAAACTTTTCTGCTGGCCACTGACTTTGAACACTCGATTTTCACGATTTTTTCCAATTATTTATTGTTTTTCTGCGATGATTAATCAACGCCCGTAAAAATATTCACGACATAATGCAAATGCGTTTCAATATATTTGGGTATAAAAGACTAAATCGTAACCTAAGCCATAAACAAAATTTAAGGGGAGCCCTTTGATATGGGTGCCCTTACAAATTCAAAGGGGCACGGTGCCCCGGTGCCCGCCCCCGTTCGCCGCCTAATGATTCTGAGGATACGAAAGATAGCAGCCAATTCCTTATGGATCATAGTTATCATCGGCCATTCCTGAAGACCCAGGTTGCAGTTTTGTGTTCAGTGACCTCTAAACAAGGGTCAAGCCGAGGGTCATCCAAGGTCACCAACAATGTTGTCATTAACTCTCGATAAAATCAGTTAAAGAAGTTGAAACCGGTCACTAAATGGTGTACAAGTCAACCACATCGGTATATGGGAGAGTGTCCGACGGAGACACGTCTCCCAATTTCAACATGAACCTAAATTTGGGTTACGCTAGACTTGAACTGAGTCAAATTTCTAAGTTGACCTACCTGGGCAATCGTGATCAGATTTAAAGCGCTTTGTTGAGCCGACCAACACGATGGCGTCAAAATTATTGCCTTATCTTTATTAGGTAAAAAGTACTAATGAAAAAATGAATTTGGCAAAATAGCCTCTTGACCTTTGATGGTCTAACAAATTGACCTGAAATAAAATTGGAGAACACGTTGGCATTGCAATGTTTCAAAGAAGCTTTGTATCGCTTTCCGTTTGTTCCTAGAGCTATCATAATAGTTTGGCGGCAATATTTGGGGGATTTCTGGAGGCAAAGCCCTGCAGAAAAATCTGACCTTTGATGCCTCTGGTGACCTCAATATTGACATGTTAGAGAAAATGACCGCAATAGTTTTCCAAATACTTTTTGACGAGCTTTTTGAAAGTTTTTGAAAAACTTTTTTGACGAGCTCTTGATTGTGTCCCTGAATGGTGGATGGTTGAAGGTGTCTCGTCCTTACCCCGGCACGGCGAAGGTGGCGCCGAAGCACACGGCACGGCGCGGGGTTAACGCAATAAAGCAGTCCAAAAAATCGGTACTTACTGATTCATGTATCCGACACTTGTATCATTCCTTAGACTTGTATAAGTATCAGGCTATAGAACTCAGATGATGGATGATCTTAAATCAGGTCAAAGCATCCGAGTCACGTGAGGTCAAAGTGCCGATTACGGTCATCTAGCGTTTGTACTACATGTTATTGCTATTTTTTTGCGCTAGAACGTGAAAAAAGTTAAGCGATATTAGTTTTCAAATAACTCAAAGTAATAAAGGAAAACGCACATGCATTTTATATCCACGGTAGGTTTGCCGTCGAAAGTGGTCGATTTTGGATCTTTGGAAAAGGGTCATAATTGGTCAAGTCAATTTTAATGGATCAACTTCAAATTTTGCAACACGTCAATTATCGTAAGTTCGTCATATTTTATTATCGACTGTTCTTTGATATATATTCATGTTTAGCATCTACATTTCGGAAAATATAAAAATCCGAAATTTATTTTGTCAATCTTAATTTAAAAAACCGTATGATAGCGGGTCTTGTCAGTCCAAATTTACAGGTATCAAAATACCTTTTAATAGACGAGTTAGTGGCGTAAATAGGTAATACTACAACCAAAGTGACTAGTTGTTCAAATCGGGGCCAGAATTTCTGAAAGTGAGGCAGGATTTCCGTCGAGTACTCGTTGGCAGGCAATCCTGCCCCCCCACTTGAACATACTTCCTGCGTCCCTGATAATCCATTCCCGTTACTTTATCTCAATTATCCAGCTTCATCATGTTTCGGAACAGCTAAATTATGCATTTGTTGAAATTTTCACGAATTTTAGCTACCGTGGTGGACAATTTTACACACATAAAATATCGAGAAAAAAAAACGATGCTTTTGGGCGCCCAAGACGTTTTATCTAACAACGTGAATCGTTTTTTACTCAGCTAATTGTTGCTCCAAAAGGCTAAGTTTACCCATTTTTTGTATTTTTCACATTTTTAAGTGTGATTTTGCTGACCCAAAATTTGAGCTATTTAAAAAAATGACTCTTAAACCGAAAGGCAAAAAATATACTTCTTCATTTTCCGGGAAAATAAATAATTTCTATGACCTACCCCAATGCACAGCATCTATGCGTTGATCAATTGGCCCTATGCATCGTCAGCATTACTACTATTGGAATTCCCGTGGCTTTCAAATTTCCCAGCGCTTTGTTGTCTCCAATCCGCATTGGATTGTTGGCAGCGGAGGGTTGAGCACTCACCGCACTTTGGCAGCGTGACAATCCACACATCACCCGTGTCCACAGGTGTGCTGGCGTACTGCTTGAGGAAGGGCTCGGCGTCCGCGGGCAGGATGTAACGGGACGGCCCGAACGGCGCCTGGCCGCCGT
Organism: Semibalanus balanoides; assembly: GCA_014673585.1. Taxonomy (NCBI): domain Eukaryota; kingdom Metazoa; phylum Arthropoda; class Thecostraca; order Balanomorpha; family Balanidae; genus Semibalanus; species Semibalanus balanoides. The sequence goes on along the minus strand of VOPJ01011764.1, from coordinate 264,171 downwards.
CACCGACGAACACTGGGTACGCCGCGTCCATCCGCTTCCTGGTCTCGGCCGACAGTGGCTGCATCTTGTACAGATCTGCCATCCTGCTGCAGTGTCCTCCGTCACCCGTCTGACGTCCGTCCACCCGCACGGTCCACTGAGAACTGTCCTGAGCCGTCCGCAGGCCCGGCCCCGCCCCCCGGCCGCCGCGCTCCGTCCTCTTCACGTGACCTTCGCGTCACCAGAGGCGTAGGAGCCGGGGGCAGCGGGGCAACTGCCCCTCATTATTTTAGCGGGGAGGCAACACCCCCCAACTTTTGAGTCTTAGTACCTGGTCCAAACTACGAGGCATAGCCCACGACTACCTAGGGACGGGTCGAATCCGATCCCCCATCGGTTTTTCCTAAATAACTTCCGAAGCGTTGCAGATATCGATGTAAAACTTAGTATACCTTCGCGTACATCAATTTTATGTGATCTATGAAAAAATCAGCAGTTGCGTCGACAAAAAAGAGATATACATATTTTAGTGATGTCAGAAGATTCATAGCATTTTTGATCGAAAATAGCTAAATTTTGGGAAAATCGCAAAAAAATCGAGTTTTGAAGCGAATTGCAATGAAAAAACGTTGTTACAGGTGATATGACAAGTTCTACAACATGGGTATTTCGGATTTTCACAAAAATGTTTTTTGACCCTAAAATTGTATTTTTTCCAATTTCACTGTTTGTTCATTTTTGCCCCCAACTTCAAATGAGTTGCTACGCCCCTGCCTCCGCGTCACCAGATAGATCCAGAGGCCAGAGAGGCGCCTCTCCGGCCAGCGGCGGTCGTTATGTGCGTCCCGTGTGCCGTATCGCTGTGCTGACAGAGCGACCAGTCTGCAGCACCACCTGACGTCTACACTGCGCGGCAGAGCCCCGTCACCGGCCGTTAGGCCCGTCATCCACTGACTGCCAAACCGTCATCCACTGACTGCCAAACCTGCTGGTGCTGAGCGGCGCCGCGACAGCAGGGACAGCTCTGTGTAACGGGTCGTGGCAACAGGCCACTCCACCGCCGCCGCCCCCGTACGCACGGCCTTGGACGGCTGCACGGCACTAATCCGCTGAATCAGCGCTGCTGGCACGCTGCCAAGTAGGAGCGATAGTGGCGCGGTTTGAATTACTGACTGTGGAGCGAGCAGCGAGCACGTGAGGCGATAACCGTAACGGAAAGTTTCCATTTCAAACATGGTTTGTTATTCTCTTGTGGCGGAGTTGGAGAAGGTTAGCCGGCACGGGAACGTGAGTCTCTGGGGAGGGGGCAGATTTCTGCCAGGCACGTAGCCAGGATTTTGATCCAGGGGGAGGGGACACGTCGGAAAAAATCACATTTTGCTCCTCAGCCATATGCTGCTGACCGGGGGGGGGGGAAGTAGTGTCGAGTTTTCAGAGAATCTCATTCTATCTAGTGTGAATTTATTTCGCTCAGGGGGGGCCATGGGCCCCCGTGTCCCCCCCTTGGCTACGTCCCTGGATTCTGCATTCTATCTTCTGAAGTTTATACCCGATTGAAACACTAACAACAGCAAGGTTAGGGTTTGAAAGAGTCGCATCAAAACATGTCAAAAGTTTGAAAGACGGAGACCAGTCGCTTTGCTAAATCACTGCGAATGTGTTTTGTGTTTCAGCAATGTTAGTATCTGAATATGTTGAACATGACATCGGTTTAGCTAAATTATCCAGATTTACCCCGTAAATTATCCAGATTTACCTCCAGAAACAATTTTTCGAAAGCAATACATTTTGGGAACAGATTCGCATTTTCACCATAGACTAAAGATGTGGCGAAAATTTCGGAAATGGAGCATGCGATTATGACAGTGTGCGTTTCGAAAGAAGATAAGTGAACTGTCGAAGCTTGGTACTTAGGTTGAAATAGTTATTTATCAACTTGAAAATTACATAAGCAATCAATTTATCTTCATTGCTTACAGGAGCGTATATTTCCCCAAATCATTGGGATGCTGAAGGCCATATGCAAGGAGCATCAGGCCATGCCCTCCAAAAGAGAAGCCAACCAAAAACTTGCATTTTGTTCTGATTATCAATAAAATATAAATAAGTAATATCCTTTGCAAAGAAGTTAATATATATATATATATATATATATATATATATATATATATATAGTATATAATATATATTATATATATATATATATATTATACATGGGCGTAGGAACCTAATTACTTTGGGGTTTGTTAGCTACAAGCCCCAACTTCAAAAGTGCAAACCCACAATGACAAAAGTGCACCCCAACCTTTAAAAAGGAACAAAAGGCTGCATCCCATGCCTGCACATGAAGCATCTGTCTTTACTATGAAGAGGTACTCTCCTAGACTATTCTTGTTACCATCTTTTTCGATCGACCCTTTCCTTGAAATAGGGCAATCAAAAATTTAACAAATTAAAACAGTAAAAAAACAGGAAAGCAGAACGGTATTAAAAAGAAGCAAAAGAATAGAAAAAAGAAGGTATTCTCTTTCGTTTGTTCATCCTTCTTCATTGAAGTTCTTGTTTTATTGGAGTTTGGAAGTATTTTTAAAACCTTCTCCACTTCTGCATGAGATCCGACACACGCAACTGTTGGGTGGAGCCAGGGTCGGCTCATCTAATTGACGGCCTTTTGCGGCTTGCGGAGTGCAATTGGAAATTGAACACTGAGCAGTGTGGGGTCTCACGGGTTACATCGCAGGTGGTAAGCCTTAGAACATAAGTTCTGGGATCACAATTGTGCGCATCGTGAAAAATAAGCAAAGCATGATAGCACAACAGTTAACTTGTACAATATTTCTAGCATGTTTAAAATATTAAACGACGCAAGCCGATGCCCGGATAAATATCATAGAAAACCGCCCGCGAATATTACGCATGTGGCGGAACATCAATCTGGCAAACTTTTTTATGATGGCTGAGTGTTGTGTACCTACTATTTGCTCCGAAGTTAAAAGCACATCAGCATATCGCAAAGCGATACGAAAGCCGGGCCATCTGTTTTCTAGCAAGGACGATAGCCCGGAGAAGGGGTATGCGGGGGCCAACCCCCCGTGAAAAATACAAATTTACGCTGGATGAAATATTTGATTCATGCGTAAGACCCTGACCCGTCCCTACCCATCCCTTCATTCCATCCCGCACGGTTCAACTACATGCCGGCTTTTTTCAGGAGCGGAAATTTGATTCTACCACTGACGTACCACCCCTCCTTCCGAGGGGACAAATCCTAATCCTCCAGGCTGGCTACGTGCCTGGTTTTTAGGTAAGCACGGAATTTGAGGTCGAAATTGGTAGTCAGCACACCCATCCTATTATGTTAAAAACAGCCGCGCGTTCACCCTCGCCAACTTGCTGCTCACACCGGTCCAGTCCTCACTCAGCTACGCTGTGACTACCGCCGGGCTCATCGAGGCTGTAAAACCAAAACTGTTTCTTATAGGTGTCGGTCATATCGACAATCGGCAGTCAAATTACTGCCACCGAGAGTTCAATTGCATGCATGCCCAGGGAGATTTTCAGGGAAGGGCTTAGGATCATGGCTCCAAAACGGCTGACGTCGATCGAAATTTTACGCATCTGATATTAACGGAAAATTTAAGCACTTTTAAAGAAGCCTTCGCATTACATTATATGACCTTAAACCGCGCCGTTGGTGGTGCTCGAGCCAACTTCTCGTGTCAGGGGGGGGCAAAGCCCCACTCAAAACGCGGCTCATGTGCATATATCAACAAATACAAATACCGTCGAATATTCATCAACATCTCATTCCACAACTGGTTAGGGTCATTTTTGGGCTCATTTTCAAAATTTATTTTTTTTCGAGGTCGACAGAGGTCATTAAAGGTTCAGTTCTAGTTGAGGACTTCGCTCAGGAAAACCACAAATTATAAACGGAAGCTATGACTGCGGTCCGATGCCCGACCTAGGCGATCTTCTGCCGAAGTCGCTGAACTTGTCAGCTCGCTCTCACCACCCCTGCCCACCAGTGCACAGTTCTGAGCGATCGTTTAGCATGGATTAAGCGCCTCAAACGTTCCTCCGGAGCACCATGTCCCAAGCGCGGTTTAACCACCTTGGCGGATTTGCGCTGCGGTCTGCGGAACGAGCTTCAGAACGCTGGAGCGTCCCAACTGCTGAGTGATTCATTCCGCCGCAGCTCTCGGCGTAATGCACATGTTCGCAAACGATCCGTGAGACTGCTCCGGAACAGGTTCACAGATTGAACAGGCGTTGTCATGGTGGTTGTTGTATCCAGCATCATCAATCACAGCAGTGACAGCACAGGACATACCTATAACTGAGAATACAAGGAAGAGTGACTGGGGAATGTGCAGCATCAGTCAAATATAGGTATGTATAAGAGTTGCGATAGTTAGTCGAGTGATCACGTTACACATAGAGTTGCACTGAGATTTGTTACGCGCGAACATTTTTGTGTTAGAGCATCGACGCTGCACGTGATGCAGTTTCTGTTGCTATAGCACCTTTTCTGCCCTGCAGGATGAATTAGGGCATTCGCTCACAGCTCAGGCAAAGTTATCAAATTGCTAGAGGAGTGCGACTTGGGAATGTGGCCGCTTTAATTAAACTAGGTACTGCGTGATGTTATGTTCCATATAAAAAACACACCAACAGAACTAAAATAAATTTTGTCACCGAGTCCTGACTGATATGCATGGTTGCGAAGCGTGACAACACAGGTCTTAACATTTGTGTTTTTTAAATAAAACAAAGGTGACTAAAAGTGACTAAGGTGATATTTTTTCTGGAGGCAGTGCCTATTAAACCAATAGTTTGTAAACAGTGGCTTATGACAGGTGAAATTTAAATCGCATGTATTACTTAATATTTAAGAGTTAAGATTTCTGCGACACAAAAAAAATGATGGTGGCACATTGGTCAACCCAGGGACGTAGCCAAGAGAGGGGGCACAAGGGCCATGCCCTCCACCCTGAGCGAAATTCACACTATATAAAATGGGATTCTCTGACGACCGACCCCCCCCCCCTGCATTGGTCGAGATGCATTTTTTCGACGTCCCCTCCACCGGAGAAAAACCCTGGCTGCGTGCTTGGGTCAGCCCATGTGCAACCCCAATCAAAAATAGGTTCCTACGCCCCTGTATTATAATATATATATAATATATATATATATATAATATATATATATATATATATATATATATATATATATTATGTATATGACACAACAGGAAGCAAACCACATATAGGCGTACGCGTTCGTCACGAAGACATTCATTCAGCACCATGCAAGATTGAAAATTTACATTTTCCTGTTGTTTCACTATACCATATTGTCTGGATATTCATAATATATATATATATATATATTATTATATATATATATATATATATATATATATTATATATTTATTATATATATATATATATATATATAATGTGTGTTGTGTGTGTAGGGAAGAGTTGCCCCACCAAGCGAACATGGTGCCTACAGTGAACAGGTGTCCCTCCAGCCTATATTAGTAATGTGATAATTACATGGATGTCGGTGGTAGTAGCTGACACTAAGCGATAATGTTTAAAGTTGGGAACAGCAATGGCTCCTCTCATTTGATTCTGTCAGGATACGAACAGTTATATTAATTATGTGTTTGCCGTTTGGTTTTTGATTACCGTTTTCTGCTTTCCAGAAATGTTATATTTTTATATCCAGTAAAATTAACTTTAGTGACACCTTTTGTCATGTCCATTGAATGATGTAGATGTCATAGTTTGCAACAGCTATTTAATTTTTTCCTCAATTTTTATTTTGTTTTTCAACATGTTGCATGCCCACCAGTGGACAGGGTGGGTGCCCAATAGTGAACAAATATTCACTCGTGGATCTTCCTTAAGGAAAACCTAAACTTATCGACAGTGAATGCAGGAAAAATATTGGTTAGGCTGATTAACTCCACGAAGGGCTATACGGCCAGGACCAAGGGAATCATCACGTTCCATGAAGGCCCACTCTCGTTACAGCATTCAGACTTGTTGTTTTATTATTGTCGAGTGACACAGAGATTGTCAAGTGTCGAGCTTTGAGACGAACATTTCGCTTTTCAACGGTTTGGTAACATTGTTCGTATGTCTTAGGTGCACCGTTTTACATAGCGTCTTCTTTTCTCCGATTTTGGTGACGATCGGTCCCTCGCCAGTGTAGGGGGGTGGTTGCCAGTGGCAACCACCCCCCCCCAAATGACATAAATACAAAAATGACATTTATATATCTGTATTACAGATATATAAATGTCCTTTTTGTATTTATGAGACAAAACTGACCTAGAAACATGCATTGTTTATTCATATTAGTCAGATTCCAGTTTTGACCTTAGATGACCTGATATTGACCTTTTATGGGGTCAAGTTGTACAAATGGCTGCTGCTATTGATTTTTACGTGCAAAATAACCCCTAAAACATGTGTCACAAGACTTTGTTTGACCTCTTCGTGACAGTGACCTTTTGTGACCTGACCTTGACCTTGACCTTTGCATGCAAATTCACTTTTACTTAATGCAGAAGATGTATTACACCTCTGAGAGCTTTATGTGCAATGATAGTCTTAATCAAAGGATTATAATTGAAAGTATGAACCATTAACTCAATTAACTCGAATTTTCCATATGACCTGACATTTGACCTAACTTGAAACATTTCGGGTATGCATTCGATTCGTTTCATTGAGAGCTTTCGATCGCCGCCTTGCGCGTCTCCCTGCGGTTATTGGTTCGGAAGATACGAGGGGGGTAAAATTTACCCCC